>RJWJ010027288.1:0-22324 GCA_004363605.1 Indri indri
TCCGAGAGATGGACACGCTTGGGACTGGGACTTGGGGGGAAGGGGGGGCAAGGGCATCATACGTAACCTAAACACCTGTACCCCTATAAACAACAAACAATAAAAAAAAAAAAGAGAGACCGCACAGGCAGAGGAAGTAGATTAAAATACAATGTATTGCATTGGAATTTAGCACAATGCGAAGCATAATATTTGGCAGGATCTGCATATTCCCATCTCCCCCGCCCCCCAGATTTCTCCTGAAAGTTCCCATCGGGCCTTCCTTGTTAAGCTTCTATCACTGCCGGAAAAAGAAATTAATGACTTGGAGGGCTAGAAAGACCTTGAACATGTCTTTTACTCCAGCTCCTTGTTTCTTCTGGCCCAGGAATATTGAAATCCTGAAGGGCTGACTATTCCCTCGGCCCTTAAACTTGGTGAAGAGGGAAGGAGGAAGGTTGACAGACCTGTCGGGTGGTCTCCAGTTCGCCTCTGACCCCTTCTGTCCTGTCTTCTTCCCATCTGGCCTTACATCCTCCAACCTCCTTCTTTGAGCTGGGAGAAACAGCTGGTCTTTCTCCGCTGCCCCAGCCTTCCCCGACCCCCAGCCCCCAGCTTATCTTCCGGCCTCAACGACAAGCTCCTCTGACTCTTCTGTTTTCATTAGCACCCCTCTCACTTGATTGGGAGCTGAACTTATGGGGGATAATGTTAGATAAATGCCGAGTCTCCAGAGGCTTCAAATGGTGGTAGGACAGGTACCGGAGAAAGGAACTCAGTGTGCTGAAAAGAATGGCAGGCAAAGAATCCCATTTAATTTGATGGCGTGATGAATATTTAAAGTTTTATAAAGAAATACAGGGAAGCAATCAGGCTTATTCAGGCGTGTGCTCCGAGGAGCAGAGTACGCTCCCCATGTGTTGGCAATATGGGGATAAGCGATGGAGGATGCGGGTGGGGGTGGAGGACACATACATAAATAGTCCATATTCTTCCCATTCTTTGTATTGAGGTGGAAAAGAGCTTACTAGTGCAGTTCAAGAAGAAATAGGGAGAAAAAAAAATCCTCCCAGATAATTATCATAACATGCTGACACCCTAAACAGTTTCTTTTTAAAATTGAATTTCTAATATCATTGCTTTGGAGATTATAATATTGAGACATGAATCCCTTGGCAAGTGATTCAGGAACTGTACATGCTGTTTGATAAAGGCACCTGCCACAGAGACAGGAGGGGACATAAATCTCTTACTGCGTGTGTGAAGAATGCCTAATGGTGCCACCCCTACGGCAGAGTGGAGTCATCAGAAAACTCCCAAACTGCCCCTCCGAGGGGCATTAATTCATTATAAACATGTACCAGATATTTTCATTTTATATCAGCCATTATGTCAGATCCTGGCATCAGAGAACTTGGTGAGATAAAACCTCTGTCTTCAAAAAGTGTCCAGTCCTCTTGGAGAGACAGACATGCATGCTTATGCTATCAGAACGCTAGTCCCGCACAGAGCAAAGACAAGAGGACGAGTTAGTGGCTAACAGGGCACAGAGTGGGGAATCTATTAGTGCCAGTTGTGGGGCTAGGGGAAGGCTTCATATTGGTCACTATGGCAGTTGCTGTCATTGCCCTGATGTTATCTCTTGAGCATTTACCTCTATACAGCTCAGTTACTGGGGGAACACCTGAGACTTTGCTCTTAAGTGTTCTTCCTGACCAAGGGAACAGGTTGTGCTGGACAGTTAATGTCCCCAGAAGCCCTCAGCCAATGATAGGTGGTAAGTAGGTGGATAAATATTTCACTTCCTCACCCCTTGACAGGACAACTCAGGGTATGCTTCACATTGTATTTCAGGGATCTCCAGTGGGAATGAATTCCACTTGAAAATACTTGTTTGATAATACACCCTTTACCAGATTCTTTCCTTTCTTTTTCCACTTCCTACTTCCCTACTGACATGTTCTAGGTCCCCTCAAAATAAAATACCAGTACTCAAGCCCCTATCTAAAGGTCTGTTTCTGGAGGAATCCAAACTAGCTCAATACCAACAGCTGCCATTTATTAAAAGTCAACCATGCCAGACACCGTGCTAGTTTTTATAATAGTTCTAATACTATTACAACAATCTTGAAAGGTGGGAATCATTGTTTCCATTTTATAGATGAAGAAACTTAGGTTTAGGGAGTGGAAGTGACTTTTGTGAGATTGCAGAAAAAGTTAGAGACCTTGAGTAGATTAAGTACCTAAGACTCTATCAGTGATTGCTCTTTTCCTCTTCCCTGAACCACTCCCAAGGCGAAGGGAACAAGGATCCCTTTGAAAGCATGATAAATATGAAAGCCCCTGTCTTGACAAAAATGCACATATGTGTGAGATTGGCTATATCCTTTCAGATGGGTCATATCACCCCTTAGTATCAGTCATGGGCTCCAGATTAAGAAATTCTTTTAAGAAGGAATAAAATGTTCAAAAACAGGGGACAATATCTGCTTCTGGGGGTTAGGGGAGTTAGGAAAACTGTGAAAGGGACATAGTTCAGGGAGGAGGAGCAGGGGAGTGGGAGACAGACACATCACAGTTTGGTCACAGTCAGTGGAGCCAGTGAGGGTACAGAGGAGAAAGCTCACTTGGGGAGTGGGGGGAGAAGAGGTTGCTGTGGGAAGGAGATATCCAGAGCCTGGTGAGGGTGCGAGAATTCCTCTCTGGCCTCAACTGCAGATTCCTACTCTGACCTTTTCTCCTCTTGATCTCTCAGCTCTTTGACATCAACACCCCCAGCCCCATGCCATCATCTCCACCCCACTGCAGACATCCACACGCCCTGTCATGCTTTGTCATCAGACAAAGCTGTCTCGTCCGGAAAACAGAAATCACCCTAGGTATTTTAAACAGAGGGGAATTTAATACAGGGAGTTTGTATCCAATTGTTAGTTCATTTTAAAACAGCGAAAATGAGAAGGCAGTATTTTTTAGAGATTGGAAACTTCAGGAAACCATGACTGCCATAGAGCTGAAGGAGCAGAGGGGCAAAGTGTCATAATCCAGATGCCAGGATCCTGTGCTCCCCGACATGGGTGGAGCCACTGCTAAAACTGAGCAAAACCCCAGAAGCCCACACCCCTTCTGATGCTACTAGCAGAAGCGTATGATAGCTGCCACCTGCTTCATGCCTTCTAAGCCCATGTGAGTGCTTCCCACTGGTAGACCCCATGAAGAAACCAGCTGGCAAGGGGGCCTTGAAAAGAGTTTTTCAGGCGTCCAAGCCAGGGTGGCACAGAAGGGAGTATGAAAGAACAGGTATGGGTCTCTCACTAACAGGCCACATCCAACACAATCCTCAAAACCTGGAGCTCTGTTTTCTCCTTTGTTCTGGCCACAAATCCTTATCCTCCCATCTCTCACTGTATCTACTGAATCCCCAATTCTCCTTCAGAGCAAGCCCACCGACTCCCCATCCAATAACCCTGTCTGTCCTCACTCGCCTACTGACCCAGGACACCACGGTCCATCTTTCACAAGATTCTCAGTTCATTGCACACTGGATACATCCCCTTCCTCCTCCTGACTAACCCCAGATCCTAGAGCAAATACATGTTGGTTCTTTCTTTTGTTCCCACATTGGAAAACAGTAGGACAAAGTCCCATGACCTGGCTGAGTTTCCACCACAACAGGATGAGAACAACTGGCCTCTCTTCTGCCTGAAATGTCTACGTTCCTCCTCTGGCCAACTGCTGATCTTATCCCCACAGGGTTGCTCCAGCCGTCCTTTCCCCTGCAATCCCAATCCCTCTCACCGTACCTCTTCACTTATACGATCTAGAACATACTGCACTTCTCTGCAGCTCCAGATATCTCTGCTGTCTCCTTATGCTTGTTCACTTCCTCTGGTCTCCGAGAAAGAAGGACTGCTTCTCCCTTCTAGGGTTCACGCCTGAACCCTTCCTGCCCCTCCCTCTGGAGGATCATTCTCTTATTCTCTCTCTGCACTGGCTGTTTTGCTCTGGCTTACACCCAAATGTCTCCCACCGGCAAGAAAGTCTTTCCTTCACTCTGATTTCTACTGAGCTTCCATCCTACCTTCCACCCTCCTTTCACAGCTAAACTTCTCAAAAAAGTATTATACGCTCACCGCCTCTACTTCCTCACCTCCCACTCAGTCCCAACCACTAGCAATCTGGCTTCCACACCCATAACACCGCAGAAATTGCTCTCTTAAAGGCCACCAATGACCTCCAAATTGCCAAAGCTGACAGCTCTGCTTTGCCAGTCATCCTCCTCCTAGACCTACTCCTCTGCCAGGTCACATATGCTATTTAACTAAATTCTGAGCTGGAGGTCCAGCTGGTGTGTTATGGCTCATGAGTGCACTGCAGATTGGTCACAGGCTGGGCCAGGATGAGCCATTCAAACATATGGGTAACTAAAATACAGCAATATTTCTGCATCACTGCCCAAGCCCCCTAAGGGTCCCCTTCTACCGCCTGGCTCCCCAAGCCCCTGTTCTAGGACCCCAAGATGGACCTCCTCATTATGTAATGAGACAGAATGATGTTTGGTGTGGCAAGGGGCTTCTGCTCATACTGGTGGGTACCTGCACTGTACCATTATTAGGTATTTCCAATATCACCACTGCTTACTGCTGTGCTGAGATCATGATTCCCTCAGTACTTAGAACAGCCACATGGAGTCAGGGAAGTTTGGAGGGCAAACTGCCTTTGGGAAAGAGCAACTTCTATATCTACTCTTTGTGTGTCATACAAATACCATTTTCTATATGAGCCTTAGCATGGGATATTTAGGAAGCAAAGCTCCAAGGCCCTCTCCTTCTTAGAGTCCTCTGTGGGCATCTTCTCTGCGTCTTTACCTGGCTTCTCTAACTATCAGAGTGACCTGCCCATTGTTGAGCCACAGCCTTCTTTTCCATACAATGGTGCTAAGCAAAGTCTGCTTTGCAGGAAGGATCACAGGTAACATGTGTGACAGGTCCAGAACAGGACCTTGCGTGGCGTATAGCCAAATATGTGTGGGTTCCTAACCCCATTGCCTTCCCACCCTGTGCTTTCTCCCCTGTGGATTTCCTGCAATCCCATGACCTTCACCTCCATTTTACCCTCAACCATTCCTTCCAGATCCGTCTGTTGAATTATGTCTTGGACAAGAGGATGTGGATATCCCCAGGCTCTCCAGCCTCACACATCCAGTGTGGAATTCATCCTTCCCCACCTTCCTTCCTATTTCTCTCATCTTCCCAGTCTCTCCCAAAGACACCAATCCTTCTTCCCGTCCAGTGGGCTTCATGTTACAAAGCAGACTTTAACCGCACCCTCCTCTTCCTCTGACTGGATCAGCTCTCATATCCAGTCCATTCTGCTTCTCATACTCTCTCCTTCTATTGTTATACTATAGCCTTGACCTGGCCCCTGGTCCCCTTACCTGGACTCTTCCAACCAGCTTATAACTGCTTTCCATCTCCACAGTTCCTCCTCCCAGCAGTACAACCACCAAACCCCTCCATCGGTCTGTTCGAAACCCTGCCATGTCTCACAGTCACCTGCAGAAGGAGATCTAGACCCATTGCCTTTGTGTTCACAGTGGTGCCAACCTACTCTGCACTCTTACTTCCCGCCATGCGCTGTAATAATAACCACAGTGAACCAACTGACGTTTCTTTAAAATTTACCACGTATGACTCAATACACTAAAGTCATTTATGCCATTGAATCCTTTCATCGACCCCAAACATAGTCACTGTTATTATTCCCACTTTACTGAGGAAGAAATGGAGGTGCAGAGAGGTTTTGTAACTAGCCTCAAGTAACTTTCCTATTCAGTGGGGGACTTGAATTTAACCCAGAGAGTCTGCACCCAGCGCCCACCTCCCTAACCGCCATGCCTTCTTCTGCCATGTGATTTGGTCACACAGAAAACTCTCCATGCCCCCTGACCCACTCTCCAGCCCACCCCCACCTGGACTGCCAGTTTCCCGCGTCTCTTTACCTATCCAAATGCTGCCCATCCTCCAGGTGTTAAACTGCCAATGCCTCCTTGAAGTCTTGTGTGATTTCTCTGCTCAGAAGTAATCTCTCTCTCTCCTGAAAATACGGAATTTTCTCAAACTTTCTATTTTTACCTTATTCTTTTGAATACATGGCTGGTCAGCTCAGAGCATAGGATGAGGGCCAAGCCGATCTTTCCCTTAATCCTGCACTGTATTTTTCACATGGAACCCACGAAGGTAGTTTTATTCATAAAATTCAATTATTGTCCTGCTCGGGACCAGGCATGAGTTGGTTTCTGCTCTGTTCTTTAAGTCCCTTTGAAAGAAAAGCCCAGGACTTGATTAAGGAATGGAAAGAATTTTGTAGTCGGTCAATTCCTTCTGTGATAAATCTCTTGGGTGAAGGATGCTAAGGCAGGGACGTAAATGACAATAGCTGTGCTTCCTCAGTTGACTGGATTATAAAACAAACCACACACTATGACTATATGTTCCCAACAATACATAAAAGGAGGCAGGGAGGGGTGAAGGAAGGGAAGACAATCTGGGATGAAAGGAGGGGATTTGCCTGGTCCATTTTGGAGACCGGGATGGTGTTTTCCTTACATTGATTCTCCTTAAACACGTTTACTTCCCAGCCAGTCGATTGTGTCACAGGCTCTGGAGTTAGAGTGCCAGGGTTGGAACTGCATCTCTACTACGTGTCAGCTCTCTGGCTAAGCAAGCTACTTAGCCTCTCTGTGTCTTGGTTTCCATATCTGTAAAACAGGGATGACAGTACCTGCCTCACAGAGCATTTATGAGAGTTAAATGCAGTGATCCTTATCCAGTGCAGAGAGGAGTGACTGGCACAGTCCTGGCATCTTCCTGTGATAGGCCTGATGGCAAGAGAGGAGATGGGGCAGGGGGTCAGGGTGGTCTGGCGAAGCCCTGGAGGGCTGTGGCAGATGCCCTGGCAGAGCTAAGAGCTGTGATTCTTCCCAGATCTGCCTGGGCACTTGCCACAGCCCCTCGTGTTTTCTGCTTCAATACCACCCTTAAGATTCAGAGGCAGAAAGCCAGAGAAGTCAATGGCATCTGTTGTCTCAAGTCCGGCTTTGAATGGCTGTTTTCTTTGTTGCTTTTCATTGGCTCCCAGAGACCATGTATCCCTGACTCTCTCATTTTGGAGATGGAGAAACTGAAGCCCAGAGAAAGAAAGAGTTGCCCAAGGTCACACTAAAGAACCCGAAGCCAGTCCTCTCTCTTCTCTCCTGGGGTTCTCTCTCTGCCATAGTGCCCCAAATTCTAGAATCTCCTAACTTTGCGCCTTTGTCAGTGTGGTCCTCTGGGGCTGGAAAGCCTCCATGAAGCCAGCCCTGGTCGTCTTGACCTTTTCTTGGCTGCTGTCCCCTGCACTTCGGGCTGCACCAAGTAATGTGCCACTTAGTGGCATCAAGGCTGGCATTACAGAGGCTGCCTTGTACACTGGAAGGAGCCTGGGGTGTGGGCTCAGAAGACTGGGTTTGAAATCCAGTGCCCTCTGTCAATAGCTCTAAACTCTCTATCTGGGACTCAGTGTCTTTGTTTATAAAATGGGGAGAATGATGTATTTCATGAGATTGTTGTGATGAACAAGTGAGGTGGCATTTGGGAATGCTCTTTATAGACTGCGGGGCACGGTGCCAGCGTTGGTGTGTCTTTTCTCTCCAGGAAGAAACTCTGCCTTCTCCTTCCTTCTCTTCTCCTCTATAGTATTTAGCAAAGTGCTCGGCTGGTGCCTAAAAGATACTCAGTTCTGTTGTTGGATGATGATGTCCCAGGATTGTCCGATTCTTTGATGTGTTAGGAACCCCCCCCCCCCGCCAGATGTGGTATTTGGGCAAAAGGGTGAGGCTGTGAAGGGAGCCCATGGGGCCTGGGGGAGGGGAGAGGTAAACAGATGACGAAAAGTAAACTGGATTTAGAAAACAAACTGGAGCTAATGGCTGTAGGTGGTGTTAGTCATTCTGTTAAGGAATCTGGGAATACATATGCATACTAATAGGAATTTATTTTGGCTGCTTCTTACTCCAGCATTTGGAGAGGGAGGAGGGGTAAAGGACACTGCAGAATTAAAGGACCTTACCCTTTATCTCCAGAAAGCTCGTCCTAGTGCTGGGGCCCAGCTCCTGAGGATGCATTTGTCCTCAAGCCTGCGGGATACACTGGAGTCAGGCTGGCTGCTGGTTCCGAGGGAAGCTGAGTGAATCCCACACCAGGGACTTAGGAGCGGCTCCTGGCTTCCAGTCTGTGGCATAGGCTCAGTGAAGGGAGGTCCCAAGGTCTTATGAGACTGTGTCTCAGGACCTCTCTTATGTCCCTGGCCCACAAAGTCACTCTTCATGCCACAGTGAACCACGGGAAGCTCTGAGAGGCATCTAGTGCACCCAGGCATTACAGACTGTACCCCTTCTTTTATGGTGCAGGCTCAACAGTCCCCACCCTGTGAGTCCATAGCCTCACACACCTGGCTCTGTCCTGTCATCTAACCTGAGTCCCTCACTGCTTTCTAAGCAACTCACTCAGCGAACACAGAGGAGAGTGGTTCACCAACATCACTGCACAGGTTCCTCGCGTGGGTTATCAAGGCCTAGGCCAATTCAGCTGAGCGCCCCTCCACTCTGACCCCTCCCGGACACTTTGACCAGACACTGAGATTCCATTTAGTAAGTGGGGACTGGGAGCCAGCCATACAGCCAGAAGTGTGCGGGCAGGGACTGGTGCCGGCAGGCACAGTCAGAAAGCCAAAGGATACATGTGGACGACAAGGTCAGGTGGGTCGGGAGTGCCCAGGAGACAGGTGTGGCCTTGAGCAGAAGGTGAATCCTGACTGGGGCCGAGGGAACGTGGCCTTTGTTCACACCAGGATATTGAGGTTATATTCAAGTAAGGCCTTGATGTGTGGCATGAAGTACAAGGCACAGTGATTCTCTGCCACACAGAGACATGAAAGGGTGTAGGAAAACATCCTTAGGCACCTGCTAGGAGCTCTCTGGGAGATCATTCATCTGCCATGCACTTCAGTGCCTTGGCTGTGAAACTGAAACAAAGATGTAGGTATTATACAAGGAGCCTTAAAAATGTTCATACCCTTCAGCCCAGTGATTCTACTTCAGGGAGTTTAGCCCGAGGAAAGAAACAAGAATGTGGGCAAAGACTTAGGTACAAAGATGTTCACCACAGGGTTATTTAGGAGAATGAAAGTGTAGAAGGCAAATGTCCATTATTAGACTGGTGTGCTCTACCCTCTATCTCCCCTACCTCTTTCTCGCACAGACTGATGGCACCACCTCTATGGCAAGCCCTGCTCAAATCAGTGCTAAATAACTAATACAAGTGGCCAGGTGCACATCAGTGTCCTTACCCAGCCCTTCTGGGCTTGTTCAAGGAACCAAGAAACCCGCCATCTTTCACCTTTCCATGATCAAGTGTGGATTACCTTCTGGGGATTCTCCCTGGGAAATGGCGACTAGAGTGGTTTTTTCTTGGCCTCCCAAGTCTGGGTCCCCACCCTGTTCCATCTGCCAAGGTTGTTCAGGGCCTCCTGGAGCTGGAAAAGCTCTTAGAAAGCACACAGACCAAGTCCTCTGAGGGGCAGGGATTGGCCACTTTGCTTTTTAGTACAAAGCCCTGACTCCTAGCCCAGTGCTGTTTATGCTGGAGCAAATGTAATTAGAAAAATAAACTAGTTATCCTCAGAATACCCATGATCCAGGTACTGGATCCTCACTGCATATTCACATTCCTATCTCTGAGCTGGGAAAATTTCTTGATGTAATACTAGGTTCATTTTGGGGTAGAAATTGGGCCATCCTTCCCACATCCCTCCTTGGCATCATTCTAACGCTTTATTGGTTTCCAAGAGCAGCTCCATTTCTGCTCTGGTGCAGCCCAGTCCTCTCCCTGCGACTCCATTCGGGTCCTCTCATGGGTGACTGTGGGCTAGGGCAGATAACCTAGCCTTCTGCCCCCACCCATGGGGTGGGAGTCCAGAGACTTGAGCCTGTAGTTCCTAAGCCCTCCTCCCTGGAAGCCCCCACCAACAGTACGGAAACCCGCAGCTAAGCAAAGAGGAAAACGGTGACTCCATGCTGTTCTCTCCTCCTTCCTTCCCCTTCCTCCTGCCTTTACATCCTCCCCCGCATCCACTCCATACCTCCTTCTACTCACTGCCTTCCTCGTTCCTCTCCTTCCCATTTCTCTTCCCTTTCTCCATCTCCCACCTCCCGCTTGCTTCTGCCTCTCTTTTCTTAAGTTAGCTCCCTTCTCCCCAGGGCCAGCCCACATTGATACATCTGGAGCTTCATCCTGGCCACGCCCTTGCCCCCCAGGCTGTCCAGATTCCCTGCAGGGAAGGGCCTGCCTTCAAGGGTCTGCAGCATGCCAATCTGGCAGCTTGCCTGGGTGCACACAGGGAGGGTGCCCGGCAAGTGAGGACTAGCTGCTTGGGCTTCTGCAGATATACACCCACCCATGTGCACAGACACAGGAGACAGGGTCTTATGTTACCGCTGCATCCAGCAGAGCCAATCCTGAGCTGCAGAAACATATCCACATGCCACATGTGCCTCCCTGTGGGTAACTGGGACAGGTGCATGGGATGTGTTAGCCACCAGGAGAGGAGACATGGATTGAGACATCCTTCCTGCCCTGGATTTATCATCTGCAGTACCAGAAGGGACCTCGAAACTTCATTTCCTCCAGTGGGAAAGGTACACGTGTCCCTTGGGGAGCCCAGGAAGGCAGAGCACAGTCCTCTTTCCCAGGAACTAGTTGTCTATATCCCAGTGGACAGGGAGGATAACCAGAGAAGATGAGACCCTGGCCAGACCCAGGTCTTCTGATTCTGAGCCCACAGTCAGCTTTGAGTAGGGACTCCATGTGCCCTGGACAAGTCGCTTTGCTCTCATGGGCCTCAGCGTCCTCATATGTCAAATGGGGGTTGCGGGGACGATCAAACAAGCGAGGAGTTGTAAAGGTGCTGTGCAAACACTTGGTGCCACTGCACACCTCACGGATTTCTTGTAATAATCACGAAAAGTCAAAGTGTGTGTGTGTGTGTGTGTGTGTGTGTGTGTGTGTGTGTTGGGGGTGCACAGGGCACTCGCTTTCTCGTGCGTAGGTCCCTCGCTATGGTGCGGGAATCTAAACTGGGCCCCGGCACTGGGCGGGCGCGATCCTCCCAGCCCCCACGCCTAGCCTGGGGCCGGCGCGGTCGGGTTTTCCTCCGACAGGCGGCGGGCTGACGGCTGCACGGCGCGCTGGGCACGTGAGGCGGCAGCACCGGTGCCGGCTGCAGCGGTGCAGCCCGGGCCCCCGGCTCGCCTTGCGCAGGGGCTGCCCGCGCCGCCTGGCCGCCGAGCACGCCCTCCGGGTTCCCAGGGCTCGCGACCCGCCCGCCGCCCTCCCCGGCCGCGGCCCCAGCCATTCCCGCCCCTCCGTACGTCCCCCCGCCACCTCTGCCAGGAGCGCGAAGCCCTCGGTTCCGGCGGCGCTGGTCAGTGCGGAAGAGCGTGCGCTCGGTGGCCGGCCCCGGGCGGCGGGCAGGGGCTGGACCGGCTCCTGCAGCTCCGCCGGCCGCCGCTGGGGGCTGCGAGCTCGGCGGGGACGGCGCGCACGGCCGCCGGGCTTTCTCCGCCGCTGGCCCTGCACTGCCTCTGCAGCCCGCCCGGCTGCCTCCCCGACCGAGCGTGTGGTCGGGTGTGCGCGTGTTTGTGAGTGTGAGAGACGGCTACGCGCGTGTGCGCGCGCGCGCGGGGGGCAGTGTGCATGCGGGGAGTACGGGGGAGTGTGTTTGTGTGTGCGCGTGTGGGTGTGAGTGCCTGGCTTCCTCTCGCTGAGACACACACACACACACACACACACACAACCCGCCAGGCTCATCTGAACTTGAAGACACCCCGCATTCCAAGATGCCCGAGGTCCCTGGGAATGCCCCGGCTTCTTCGATCCGGAAAATCCTACCGGCATCCTCCTAGGGAGGGATTATCTTTTTTCTTTTTTTAATCTGGAAGAGAAGAGAACAAGTTGTGCTTTTTCCCCCTTCTTCTTGCTAAATACCGTGGATATAAGTGAATAAGCGGCTCAGCGCTCTCCCGTGTGGACGTCCGAGGCCACCATCTGCCTGCGTTCGCCGGAGCCGGAGGGCTTAGCTCCAAGCTCCAGCCGTCTCCGGCGGGGAAGGATGCGTGGCCGAGCCCAGGAGCCCGGGCGCCCCGCGGAGCCGGCGTCCGTGCCTCCCAGCCGGGGGTAGATGCTGCCTCGCCCAGGTGAGTGGTCGCCGTCGCTGCGTCTCCGCAATCCCGGGTGAACGCGGGAGCTCGGCGCGGGCGGAACGCAGCTGAGGGAAAGGGGAACTTTGCAGCCCTTCCTTTCCACTTGAGGACTGCCCTCATGCTAGGTACTCCTGCGGACACCCCTTCTCTTTCCGCCGTGCTCACGGGGAGAGCTTCCTTTTCCTTTCTCCCCCACCCCCCGCCCGACAGTGGGGGTGAAACTCCAGCGAGAGCGGGGAGAGTGGGTCGGCGTGAAGCCTGAGAGCCGGGAGCCGCGGGTGGATGGAACCGCTGAAAGCAGCAGGAGAACTTTGCGGCCAGACCACTCTGTTGCATCTCTGCACATGGGAGGCCTCGCTGGAGCCATTGCTGGGGACTGGGTGGGGGCGCTGAGGGCTCCCTGAGCTGGGCGGAGTGTGGTAGAGCCAAGTGCAGAGGGGTTGGTGCAGGGCGGATGGAGGGAAGGAAGGCATGTTTGGGGAGGTAGGTAGGGCAGTCTCAGGGACCCTATCCTGGCCTCAGGCAGAAAGGACAGATTAGGGGGATTGTGCGTGTGCAGCTTGGGGCATCAGAATGGCATGATGAAGCATTATGGAAACTGGCATTAGCCATGGCTTGGCTGGTAGGTTTCTGTCTCCCACCCAGCCCTGGCCTGGTTCTAAGGTTGGCCCAGTAGGGAGGAGGGAGAGCGGCGGACAGTTCCGAGGTTGACAGTGCCTTGCTTTGCACAGATCTTCCCAGGGAGGTGTCCTGCCCATCTTCGCGTCAGCCCACTACAAAGGACATAGGCAGTGAGTTCCAGGGAGACGTAGCCCCTGAAAGCCAAAGCTGGAGAGGAAGGAGGGAGCCTAAGCTGAGCCCGCGTTGGGACTGAGCCAGCCTGATGTCAAGTGCGGCCAGAGACAGCGGCAGACGGACAGACAGACTGACACCTGCAGGGAGAGGGAGGTGTCAGAGCCTGCACTTGGAGCTAGAGTTACAGGCATGGTTGTAGGTGCTACACCTCTGCCCTGGACACAGCGGAGCATCTGTGTGTGTGTGTATGTGTGTGTGTGTGTGTGTGTGTGTGTGTGTGTGTGTGTGTGTGTGTGTGTTTCAGGGAGGTGGCAGCTGTGGCCTCAATGGCCTAATTGGCCTTGTAGTGCTGGGGGAAGGGGTGGCTGCAGGAAATTGACCCCCGTGGCTGGGGAGGAGCAAAGCTCAGGAGGAAACTACCATTCTCTGGGCTGTGAAGTTCCCAGGGACCTGGGCTAGGGGTTCTAGGTGGGCTGTTGTTCTTGTGAGGGGGGCCGATTTGGAGCTCCTGGTGGGAGCTGAGGCAGGGATTGTGGGGACACTGGGAATGAAGGGACCAGGTCTTGGGGTTATGCCCTGGGCTAGTCATTGGCCTCTGCTTTATACAGCCACATGCAGCAGAGCCCGGAGGGCAGTGGGACTTGCTTTTGGGGTATGCCGGAGGCTAAAGGGGGTCAGGGTCATGCAGGGAGGACTCACAAGCTCTTGAAGGCTGCACTTGGAGCTGCCAGCCTCCGCCAACCACGCCAGCTGCCTGGGCCCTTCTGCCGACCCTGGAATGTCGTCTTTCTCTTCTGACTCTGGCTGGGAGTGCAGAGTTTCATCTTTCTCCCGGCCTTCTCACCTGCTTCTGCTCAGTCCTCTGCCCAGCCCTCAATTAAGTTTCTGGTCTAATTCCTTCCCTAGGAATATAATTACTTATCTTCCTGCCCTTACCCGGGGGATGCAAACAGCAAACTTGGCATTTCTGTTTCGGCCCCTGGAGGTGCTCCTCTGGGAGGTCAGCTCCCAGCTCCATCTCCTGTGGGGCAGGAAGGGCGGGGGGCACCGTGAGTCGGAGGCTGGGGCTTGGCCTCACTTCTCTGAAGTGCCGCTTCTTTCCCCAGACCCAGAAATGTGAGAAGCCTGGGAGTGTGGCCTGAAAGAGGGCAAGGGGGACCTTCCAGGAGGCCAGGCTGAGGAGGAGGAGGATGGCTGGGATGGGAAATGCAGATGCGGTGGGTGGGGCCACTGGGAAAGCCAGGTGGCCTCCTGGCCACCGAAGCTCTGGTTTGGCTAAAGAAAGAATTGTCTTTCTTATCTCTGCTGCAGCTCCAAAGGAAAATCGAGGACCCAGGGGTTTGGGCCTCCAAGCGCCAGCTTGGCAAGCCTCTTCAGCCTGTGGGGTGGGGCAGGTTCTACTCTCCTTTTTGAGGGGGAGGTGGTACAGAGGCTCCTAAGAACCTAGGTCTCTCTGCTCAGGGACAGTTGAGAAGTGGAGTTGGAATGAGAATTGTTTTCAGAAGTCCCCTGTCCTAAGGTAGAGATGCGCATCTAGGGAGTTCACAGTCTGATGGGGGAAGCTGTTAGACCGAAAGAAGAGACACAGAGTAAAACACAACCCGAGATGACCAAATGAAATTGAACTCTGGACAAGAGCAACTGCAATTTGAGCGTTTTGTGAATTTTCTTTGGGCAGGGCTGGAGTTTTAGGGTCCAACTTATTAAAGGGATAGAGTTGTCATATAATGAAAAAGAAACCTAAATTTGGAGGGTCTGGGTTCAAATTCTGACTCTACCACATCTTCGTTAACTGCTGAGTCTCCATGTTCTCATCTGGTGAAATACAATAATAGCATGTGCCCCGTAGATGTGTTGTGACCCGATGTTTTCCTGGCAGTCCTCAACCCCCTTTTCAGATCTGGGGGAGTGTTCAGCTGTAGGGGGGGCGGTGGGAGAGAGGAGGAGGTCTTCAGAGAATGGAGGATAGCACCTCCGGCTTCCCCCTGCCCAGGGGGCTGCCAGGAGGGTTTGATGCCATCACACATAAGCTTACCATTAAGACTCCAAGAAGCCCTCCTGAAAGCTTTGAGAATTAATAGCCGAGAAGCAAATTTCACTTCTGGGGCCCTGGCACCTGCTTCCTTCCGTCTCTCTTGTTTGCTTTGGATTTTTGTGGTCATGTGCTCAGGAAGTGGGGGCTCTGTGTTTTATAAGTGTCACCTGTCCCCCTTTCCTGTCTGAGGCTTGAGTGTGATAGCCCGCAGAACGCAGCCCCTGCCCGCTGGTCCTTGACTCTGCTTCCCACTCCCCGAGGGAGGGTGGCCTCACAGGAATGCTGTCACCCAGGCCCAGGCCAAGTGAATGGACACAACGCCTCCTGGGGTCTGTGCAGGGCTGTGACTGGGCCTGGGTTCTGTCTGTGGAGTTGGGAGGGTGCACTCAGTTTGGGAGAAGGGCTCAGACCCAGACGTGTATTTTGCAGATGCTCTAAGTAATGAACCAACTAGAACAGGGGAGTGGAAGGGAGTCTAACCATAATGGGCAGGCCTTGAAAAGGGTATTTTTCAGGGAGCAGGAAATCAGGTCTGAAGATAAGGATCAGGGCAGGTTGCCATGTCTGGTTAGTTTAGGATGAGGGTAATCAGGAGGGCTTCTTGGAGGAGGTGAGGATTTCAGGAACAGCAAAAGCCAATAGAAGGTGAGTTTTGTTTTCTCTTAAATTTTCAGAGGTTGCTGGAAATTTGGGGAGTTTCAGGGGTAGGGCACTGAAGAAGTAGAATTACGTTCAGAAAAATTTCTTAGGGTATCAGGACCAGCTCCTTCAAACAATTTTTTGATTGCTTATTATGTACCAGGTATAGTGCTAAGAGCTTCACATTAATAGCTCATTGAATTCTTAGTTCTGCGAAATTGCCAGTGGTTATCTTTCCTTTACAGATGAGAAAACTGAGTTTCAAAGAAGTTGGATACCTGCCAGGTAGCTAGTAAGTGGCAGAGTTGTCGCTCACCTCTCATGTCCAATTGACTTCAAAGCCCACACTCCTAACTCCTCTGTGCCGCTTCTCTCCCCCACGGTAAGGGAAGATGGGCGCCACGGACAGGGACACCTCTCAGCCCCTGCTGGCTTCCTGGCCTGGCTAGAAAGGTGATATCAGAGCTTCCATCAGAGAACACCTGCCCAGCCCAGCTGTCCCCGTGGGTGTCCCTGCCTGCCCTGCCCACTCAGGCCGTGGGTTTACGGATCTCCCATCAGTCAGCACAGCTCCTCTCCAGATTAGCCCTGGGAGGGGGACAGCAGGTGGGGCGGTGGAATGAGCACTGGACTTCGGGTCAGGGCATCCCGCTCTGCCTCCCGTGTGACTTGGGTGGGAGGCAAGTCCCTTTACCATCCTCCCCAGGCCTGGTTGTCTTGTCGATGGCACAGGACGCTAAGGCACAGCCCACAGGGTTGATTTAGGGCAGGGCAGCCCGTGGGAATGCACTCCGTACACTGGACAAGCCCCTCAGCACTCGGGGCTGTCCGTGACCCCTTCCTCGTTTAGACTAAGTCACTAGAATACCAAATGTAATGATACCCAGGTACAGGGGCATTTAAGGTGGGCTCGTGGGGGTCCTTTTCATGTCACCTTCTACCCAGGCGGGTGACACTGTGCCTTCTGGGAAAGGGGGTGGTGAAGGACCCGCCGCAGAGGAGCACTTGTGGTCTAGGTAACTGGGTGGGATCGGTGCAGCCAGCCAGCGGGGGGCACAGTGGCACACGTGTCATTTACTTTTGTAATCAGGCAGCCACCATTGAATGAAAGGGCCCAGGGGTGGCAGAGGGCATTCTACGTAGGCCAGTCTTTCTTGACCTTTTGCTCATTATTGCTCCCTTGAAAGGACAATAATGAAAGAGTTTTTAGACTCTTCTTCCTGACCACGCCCATGAAACTTTAATACCACAGCTATACAGTACATCAGTTTGTATGCTTATGCATATTGCGCTTCATATATCAAAGGATTAAGATTCTTTTTGCCTCCCCACCAAGAACAAATGTTTGCCCCTTGGGGGCGATGTTGGCCCCATTGAGAATGCATGCCTTAGGGCGAACAGACTGGGAGGAGAAGAGGCGGGAGAATTCAGGACATGGCGAGGCGGAGAGACGCACTGGCACCTTGCTGGCCTGACTGTGGTCCATGGACCAGCAGCAATAGCCTCACCTGGGCGCGAGTTAGTGTGAAAAACCCCATGCCCCAGACTTCCTGTAAAGGAATCTCCATTTTCTCAAAATGGGAGCTGGAGTAGGGTTGGATGTACTGCCCAAGGCTAGTCTTTGAACAGAGGGTGGAAGGAAAAGAGGCAAGAAGCCAAAGACCAGAGATAGTTATGTTCTGGGCCACCCGGCGTGTCAAACTATTGAGTCTAAATGCACCAAGCAAGTTTAAGCAATGGCACCATCTACACGTGTCGTGATCTGTCAGTCCATGTTTTCCTTGCATTGTAACTGAAGGTGTTAGAGGGTGTGGGGGTCCTGCAGAGGAGACCCAAGGCTGTGGCCTTGCTCCCAAGCCACAGAAAGCCAGGGCATCTTTGCCTTGGACAGATCTGGGCCTGCTTTCTTGAATATCCCCATGGGCCAAGGCCAACCTGAGGGATAGACTGAAACTGTAGAGACAAGACGTAGGGGTTAAACCATGTTAAGCTGGAATAAAGAACAAAACTGTGTTCCTCTAATTGATCAACCTGCTTTGGATTGGTGCAGTTGTTCCTGGGCCTCCCTGGAAGCCATCCTGTATTAACAGGGCAGCCCTGAAAACATGAGAGATTGCAAAATTCCAAAGTTGGGCTCTTTAGAGTTGAATGCATTTGTTATTGGCATGTCCTACATTAATTCACCCACCGGCAGGAGCGAAGCCACAGTCAATGTGCCCAGATGTGACATGCAGAAGCAGAAAGCTGAGCATCTCCCTCAACCCCCTTTTCCTCTGTATTTCCCTCCTGGGCCCTCTCCCCTCAACACATCCCTTCCCCTACCCCATTGCGGTATAGGCCAACCCAGAGAAGCAGTGTCCCTCTTGCCTCAACTCGGGTCTCTAATGAACTTCCTGGTGATGCAAAAATCTATCTGGTCCTCCCACCTCCTCTTCCCTCAGACTCACTTCCTACTCCTTTGCTCCAAAGCCAGCGCTCTGCTTCCCAGCTATCCTTTCCTTGTTCATTGCCCTGTTAAGGCAGCTTTAGTCAAATAAGCCAGGAAGTCCCCGACTAATATTTAGGGTCTGTGGAAGCTCCTACTTCAGAATGGCTGTAAACTAAGCCTTGTTGTTACATGACTCTCTCTGGTCCCCAAAATGTGTAACATGTGGCGACTCGGTCTGCAGGACTTGGAGAAGCTTTGCAGTGAGCTAGGCTTGGGTCTCAGCCCCTGCTAAGGGATAGGTGGATGATAGCAATGAGAGCAGAGGCATGTCTGACTTTCTGAGCTGCTGGAAACCCCTAGAAGAGCCCAACAAGGGCCATAGGATGAGGCCCTGTCATTCTAAAAAGGTATCGAAGATTCCTGGTTCGGCAAAGTTGATTCCTTGACTCAACATCCCCTGTAGTGAAGCAGCTATAACAGAAAGGTCTCGTGGGAAGAAGGGAGGGAGGATGGATGGTGAACTGTGGTCACAGAGGTGAAAGGTTAGAGGTCCTCCTACAGCACAAGGCACTGAGGGCTGGTTGGGGAGTACCCGGTGGGGTGCAGGGGAACCAGGAATGAGTTCTCCTTTCAGTTCTGGCTGGGCCTTGTGTGACTTTGGCCATCCTTCTCCCTTCCTGTCGTCGCCTATAGAATGGGGCCTGCATGCCCTCCAAGGCCCTTCCAATTCAGATAGTCGAACCTTTTATTTATGAGCCCAAGAACCAGCCTCAGAGCAAAGATACATCTGCTGAGCCATCTAGGCCCTGCAAGTGACTTGGGCAGGCTCCTCCGACCTCCTTATCCTGCTGCCAGACAGCGCTGACCTGGTGCGTCCGCCTGCTTGGTGCCCCATCGGCTCCATGCCCAAGCCCCATACTGGGTTCGGTTTTGAATGACCAGGATCCCGGGGTTGCAGTCTCCTCCCTCCCCCACCCCACCACATGCGTGTGCACATGCACACGCTCACATTCACACTCACACCCACACCCACACACGTGTACACTCACACTCCTACACTCACACTCACACACTCACTCATGCACAGACACATGCACACACTCATATACACACATCCACAGACTCGTACACATGCTCTCACACACACAACACTCCCGCACATTCACACGCACACACACACACTCCCTTTGTCTGCTGCCTTAGCTTCTTCCTCAAAAAAGCTCCATGGTAGGTGTCACCCATGCCTGGTAGAGCACTGTCCCCTTTATAAGAGCATTTCTGTGCGTGGTCTCCTGTGACTCCCATAGCCCTGTGAGCTTGCTCAGGAGGGCAAAACCGTGCCCTCTTCCCTGTGTGGATTAGGAGTCTGGCTCGGGTTTGCGGGTAGCAGGGTAAGGATGAGCGTCCAGACTTCGGGCCCCATGCAGAAGTTCACCCAGCTCTGCAGGGTGGCCCTGGCAGATGGGAGGGGTATATGTTGTTCCCTGGGATAAAGAGGGGAAACTGGGGACCAGTAAGATCCACACACCACAGGTGTCGGAGCTGGCAACAGACTCTCCGTCCCTCTCAGCCAGGACAAGTGCACACTCCTGGGGCTGCCTGGGGGTGATTCCATCTTCCCTGGCTCTCGGACTGCTGGGGGCTTTTATTCGTATCGAACTCCAGCAGCTGAGAAATGTCACCCCCATGGGCAGCCCCATGGAGTGTTTCACCCCCAATTCTGACTTGTTTCCACCGAGGTGTGGAAGATTGGACCACCTGTGTCCTCAGGGGTGAGGTGAGCCCTCGCATCGCCATTTCTCATGACGCTTGTAGGGATCGAGCCGTGTTCATCATCAATGCACCGTTTTTCATGGTCTCAGCCCACTCTGCCTCTTGAGGCGGTAATTTCTTTGCTTTGCTGCCTGCCATGAGAGTGAGGTTTCCTTTTACTTTCCTTCAAGTGCACCTGCACCTCCTTCAAGCTTTAAGGCCCAGAGAGCCTGATAGCTGAGGATGTGGTGATCCAACCTGTCCGCCTTCATCTGTCCATTCCATGACTCGATGGTCAGCGTGTGTCAGCCGTCTTCCCCTGTTCAGTTCAATTCAGCAAGCATTCCCTGAATGCCTACTGTGTGCTACCCAGCAGGCCTGATGCTGCGAAGATGAATCATCTCTTCTGTCCATGTGTACCTGCAGCCCTTGGACTCATCAGTCATTTGGTTTATCTTCCTGGCCTTTTTCCAGCCCTGTCTGTGGACTCCAGGACTTGGTAGAGTTGGGGGTGGTGGTGGGGGTCCCCAGTTCTGGTTGAGTGTGTGTGTGCGTGTGCGCACGCACATTTGTTTAGGGCTCAGCTGCAGGTCATACATGATTAACTGCTTGATATAAAGCCGACAGTGATGGTGGGGATGATGGTGATGGTGATGATGATGGTGGTGGTGATGAAGGCCACTTAAGAAACAAACTCTCAAGCTGCTTTCCCAGATCCCTCCCTTGCCCCACCACTAAGCTGGCATCTTTCCATCTCACCCAAATAGAAACTGATGGGATGAAGAGATTTGGGGCCATGGTCCCAATTTAGGAACAGCTGGCCCTAAAAGACCCATTTAATCTTCCTGCTAGCCTGAATACTTGCGTCACAGCGGCTGAGCTGGGGGGAAGGCGAGCTGAGGGGAGAGACCCTAGAATAGACATAAATCCTGGACCCTCTGTCCAGAGTCACAGCTTCTAATAAGCACATGACAAATGAGGGCCATCACTCTGGAGGGAAGGGTGGTTCTCCAGGCCTTGCAGGGGCAAGAATCTGGCTGGTAGGGGATTGTGCTTCAATCACAGAGTGGTTGCAAGTGGGCAAGCAGGTCCCTTATGCTTGAGAAGTCTTCATCTGATGAGGGAAGGCCTGTCCCTTGTCCTTGGGAAGTTTATATCTAATGAGGAGGATTGGACAGATAAACATGCCACTTTAATAGGGAACACTTAGGCACTAAAATATGTGGATACAGCATCCTTCTTATGTGGGGAGTATGTGTGTGCTTGGGCCCCATTCCTAAGACTTACACCATGTCCTGTTTTCCTGGTTGTGTGGACGCGAGCAGGTTACTCTTTCTGTGCCTCAGTTTCCTCACCTACAAAATAGGGATAATAATAGTACCTTCTTCGTAGGGTTGTTAGCAGAATTAAATGACTTACTATATATAAAGTACTTGGAGTAGTGCCCAGCACATACCGAACGCTGTGTAAGTGTGAGCTATTAGTAGTAGTAGTAGAAATAGTGCTGGTATTTTCCTAAGCATGGAGGAAGACCCCTGCGGACTTGCTGCTTAACCAATACTCCTTTCAAACAACTACCCATTAAATTGTGCCACAATTTGGAGGATTTCATAATGTTCTCCACATGGTCTCATTTGACCCTTCCAACAATCCTACCAGGCAGGTCAGACATTATAATTATAACCGTTTTGCATGAAGGGAAACTGAGGCACAGAGGTTGCTAAGTGGTTCCTGGTCCAATGGAGTCTTTCATTATACCTTACAACCACTCTATGTTCAACCAGGGTTACAGGAATTTTGGAGCAGAGGGTTTTGGGTGACAATGGCTGATAGGTTCAGAACTGGTCTTCTCAACTGGCCTTATTTGTGTTGAGATCAGATTGCCGGGGAAATACGCCCCAGGTCACATGCTAGGCTTTCATTCCTAGGCAGGATCTGCGTGGCATGGTCCAGGAAAAAGCAGGCTGCATCTGTGCAGCACAGCACTCCGGGGATGGGAGTTAGTGATGGGGCACAGGACATGCTTATTTGGAGCCTTTGAAACTGTCATGAATGCCCTGGGATGGGGGTGAGGATAAGAGTGGTACCCAGGGTACAGGGTTGTTGAATGCTTACTGTGGTGATGGGACTGTGCGGGGGGCATTGAGGGGACAGAAGGGTTGGGGAGCCTGGATTGGGACCTTCTGTCAAGGAAGGGGCATCTGGTTCAGCCTGGCCTGGTGTGTGGGGTGAAGGCCGGGAGGAGACATCCCCTGGGCCATACTTCTACCAACTCCCAACACCCTTTTCCCAGGCCTGCTCCTAGAGGGGGGACCTCCTGGATCTTTTGGTTCGAAAGAGCTTAGGAAGCATTTGGGACAAGAAAATGGGCCTTGGGCCAGGACCCAGAAGAGGGGATGAA
>RJWJ010027289.1:0-22325 GCA_004363605.1 Indri indri
CCCTCAGACAAAGGCTGCACATTTTGGCATAGAGCACAGGGCTAGGAATTTGCACACGCGTGCCTCTCCTGAGGGCAGGCCTGTGGAATATGAAGATAGTAAAGCACATGGCTGTCTTCAAGAAGCTCAGAGTCCAGGGGGATTCTCAGCATCTGAACAAATAATTGCAATGTACTATGATTTCTGCTGCAGTCGAAACAGTAAGATAAAATGGTTCTGAGAACAAAGACAAGGCAGTTATATTCATTTCACCTGTCGAAGTGGGCAGGGGAGGGGAAGTTCAGGAAAGATTCTCGGGGTCAGAGACACCGGAGCTTAGTGCAGGTGTGGACACAGGCAAGGCACATACACTTTTTGTGCTTCAGTTTCTTTATCTGAAAAATAAACAATAATAGCACCTACCTTATAGGTGCTATAGTTGTGAGAATTGGAAGGGGTGAGTTACGTAAGGCCTGGCACACTGAGTACCCACCCAGTGGATGCTTATATTCACTGTTAGCAAGAGGAGGAATGGTACATTCCTAACAGTACTAGAAATAATAAAAATAGTAATAGAAGTAGTACTACTATTTCTGATATTCCTAGTGTTTAGCAGTGCCTAGTACATAGCTTAAGACTCCATAAATATTTGCAGAATTAATACCGATGGGATGAATGTACACAAATATGCTATCTGGGCCAGGCACGGTGGCTTACGCCTGTAATCCTAGCACTTTGGGAAGCCGAGGTGGGAGGATCGCTTGAGGCCAGAAGTTCAAGACTAGCTCAAGCAAGAGTGAGACCCCATCTCTACAAAAAAAATAGAAAAATTAGCTAGGCATGGTGGTGTGCACCTGTGATCCCAGCTACTTGGGAGGCTAGGCTGGAGTATTGCTCTAGCTCAGGAGTTTGACGATGCAGTGAGCTGTCATGACACCGCTGCACTCCGGCCTGGGTGACCCTGTCTCAAAAAAAATTTTTAAATATTTTTTTGAAATTCTATTCAATGTCTCCAGTGGGAGCTACACATAGAGATACTTCTTCTTTCTGTAAAGGATTTGAGACATCTTACCATAAATGACAGGCATAAAATAAAACCAGAGAAATAAAAAAGAAATAGAAAAAGTTACGATCAAGAAAGGAAGAAGTAAATTAAGTTTTTGTCTGGTTCGCTTTTACCAGACTTCATGAAAACAGTCGTGAGGAGTTTTCACCCAGACGAAACAGCACATGTGAACTTCCCTTTGAGGAAATCTGGAGGAACCCCTGGCGAGACCAAGGTCCTCCAGAGTAGTCCCACTCGAGGGCCACTAAGGGTCACTCGCTGGAGGTCAGGAAGAACAGGAGAGGTGAATTCAGATGCTCTGGAGCAAAACAAGACAAAAAGGAAAACAATAAAAATTTGAGCCCGAAATCAAAAGTCAGCCAAGGAGAAGCTTCTGACTGCAGGCATAGAGTTGGGCAAAGCTGCTTCTCAAACGGGCAACCCCACGTGGCTTACCCAAGGAAAGAAGAAACTGAGATTTGTTTACTTAACTGTGGCTTGTGATTCTCCCAGAGAATACCAGCAGGTCAGAATGCAGTTAATAGAATGGTTGAGAATGAGTGAATGAGATTCGGGTGGGACTCTGAGCTGCCTGGTAACCATGTCAAAAAGGAAAAGACAGTCATTTGTATACGTCTAGTTATCAGAGAGAAACTTCTGAGTTCTGTGGAGGAGACTATCATTTTCTCAGTGTCAGATTCTAAAATAACTTCATTGTATGTGCAATGCAGATAAGTTATATAGAAGGCAGTAAAGGACTGTTTCATAGACAATGCAGGTGTAGAGAGGTGGTTTTAATATGACTTTTTAAAAATGGCCTTTGATGAAGCTGCATGTGACACCAAAGCAAAACTCAGTGGGAATATTTAGAAGCAGGTATGCATGGACTCTCAGTCTGTCCAGGCTGCTGTAACACAGTACCGCTGGCTGGGTGGCCTACAAACAGCAGAGATTTATTTCCTAAGGTTCTAGAGGCTGGACGTCTGAGATCACAGCCAGCATGGCCAGGTCCTGGTGGAGACCCTCTTCTTCCAGGTCCCAGACTGCTGACTTCTGTATCCTCACATGGCAGAAAGGGGAAAGGGAGCTCTCTGGGGTCCCTTTTATAAGGGCTCTGATCCATTCATGGGGGCTCCACTCTCATGACCTAATTACTCCCCAAAGGTCCCACCTCCTGACACCGTCCCCTTGGGGGTTAGAATTTCAACATGTGAATTTGGGATGGGACATGAACATTCAGTCCATCACAACAGAGTGCTTAATGCTCCTGAAAGAAGAGGTACAATTGCATGTAAACGATCACTATACATACTCATGCGTATATCCTTGCAAAATAACTCAGATTAATTAAATATTAATGTGTTTTAGCAATGCAAGTAAACTGGCATTAGTCAAGTGTATTAAATCCTAATTATACAATAGCTTTTCTTGTGTATGGCTTTGCCCTGGGCCATGGGACAATTACTCTTTATAAAATTCAATCACACTCAACAGTGACCGATCCCCTACTATGTATCAGGCAGTTTGCTCAGTATTGGTGATGCAGAAGTATAAGAGACCCTGTCCTTGGCCGCAAGAAACTCACAGGCTGGAGGAGGAGGTAGCAACACACAGACAGGGAGGGCTCCGTGGGGTAAGCGCTGGAAGCCCTGGGGGCCCAGAGGAGGCCTCCACGGGTGAGCAACAGATGGGCCCATGCTTTTTAAAGGAAATGATACGTGGGCCAAGTCTCAAATGACGTGCAGGAGTTGTCCAAGCTAAGGAAGAGGGAGTGAGGGAGGGTGTTGCATGCAGAGGGAAGACATCGGGGCAGTGTACTCGGGTGGAACTGTTCATCACTTGACTATGGCGGTGGTCATGTGAATCTGCATGTGGTCAAAATGCATAGAACTAAACACATACGCATACATGCGCGCACACGCCCTGGACCTTCATCAATGGTGGAACCATCTTCAAAGACAGACTCAGCGCCTTAGGAACTGTGGAGACACAGCAGCTCTCTGTCCTTGCTGCCCCTGGCTCCCCTGTTCAAGCGCGTTTGTGCTAATTACTGTGGCTTTGACCTTTAGAATAGAACATTCCTAATCCAATTCCCCAACACTCCTCCCCAGAAGGGCAGCTGTCAGCAAAGCACTCTTAGACAAATATGGAGTGAGAATAAATTGGTGCAGACAGGTAAAGATGAAATCTGCATGGGGGCGGAGGTGGGGGAGTCCACACCGTTTCCTGCTATGGCCAGCCTAGGAAACAAGTCATCCTTGGTCTTTTTTCTATCTGGATGTCTCACCTGATCCAGCTTTTTTTTTACCTGATCCAGGAAAACTTTTCATCTTGTGTTTGCCTTCTTGATCTTGCACAAGTCACTTAAATTCTGAGCTGCTGTAGGTTCCTTGTCTGAAAACAGGAGTAGTAGGTACCTGCTCTTCTCCCACAGATGTGGGAGGAGGACAGAGAGTTATAGCTTCTGGAGTCTTCTCTTTCTCTCAGTCCAACCACCCAAGGAAGCAAGTACAGCCTCATTCCTCAGCTTTTGCCTAAGTCTTCGCCCTGCGGTCTTGCTCCTGCCTGGGCTCCCAGAGTCCCTTCTGAACCTGCCTTCTCCCAGTGCCATCTTGATTCCCCACAGGAAGCAGAGAGCCCTAACAATGAGCTCTCTGCAGATGTGAATAAAGCCACAGGCACGGTAAACGAATAACACCCATCTGAGCACAGGAAGTGGTGTTGGGATGACATTCAGAACTGGAGTAACCTGCAGAATTCACGGATATCTGAGGAGGGAAGGTAAGAAGGAAATAAGAAGAAGGTAGATTCCCTCTGAATTAAAGACCATATCCTCAGAAATTTAGGGCTGGACTAATTCGCCCAATGTGAGGCTATTGTCTAGTTCCCAAAATACTCCGGGGAACATGGTGTAATCTGTGGGGATAATGAGCAGTTGAATATTTTAGTTTAACTGCTGCTGACCTCAGAGAAGACCCCCCGCAGCTTCCCGGAACTGGCTGAATCAAACCTGGGAATGCAGCCGCCTTCCTTGAGTTAACACAAATCTTTTAATACCAGATTCGTTAACAGCTCGCCCCCCTTCAGCCTCCGCAGGTTTGGTTTTATTGTTGGTTTTTTTGTCCCCCCCAAGCTAAATGTTTTCAGAGAGGAGGCAGGCATTTCATATTTCTCCATGTATAATACTCCTGGCCGATCTGACAGATTCCTTCTCAGTCCTTCATGACGGCTTTATGGGAGAGCAGTCTCATCAAAGCCTTATCGTAAGGTTTGCCATCATCCCCACAATGATTTTTGCCCCATTTCTTTCCATTCTAAACCCAAGTGTTTGGTGGCTGACATACTAGGCTACAGAAGGAAATACCCCCATAAGCGTGCAAGAGGGTGTTTTACAAAGATGAACAACTTACAAGCCAGTAGAAGGCTTCCGAAACCTACAAATAGTAGGGCAGGGCCGAGGGGCGGCGGGCGCCGGTAGCTCCACGGTGGAGTTCCTCACCCCTCGCTGAGCTTTCCACTTTGCAATGGCGCTGTGGACCCTCTGATGTGAGCCTGTTGTGACTCAGCCAGGACTTGGTGTGTTGGGGCACACAACGGAAATGTAATAACCGCCTCCTTACAATCTCCCTGGGAGCGGAAGCGAAACATGGGACACAAAGGGGAGACCTAACGTTTCCGGAGTGCCTCCTAAGCGCTGGCAGCTTGGCCTGCGTTATTTTATTTAGTTTTCACGAGTGCTCTTTGAGGTAGGCGTAATTGTTTTATTAAAAAGATAAGGAAAGAAAGCTTCCTAAGCGTTAAGTTGTCTCAAGCCACGACAGGGTGCATGTGCCTCCAGGGAGGGTTACGTAATACAAACGGCGACTTTAGCTTTCTTATGACATTCTCAAATGCTGTGACTTGAGTGTCTATCTTTGTGTCCCATGGGGATTATTGCTTTGGGGAACACTGTGCTCGTATAAAAACTGATTCCCTCTTTTTAGGAGTGCACAGTCTCTTTGGAAAGAGAAAGAAAATACAGGAAAGGAAGAAGAGAGCTCAGATTTATTGTTTGTTTCTTAGATGTCAGGCATTTATTTTTTTTCAGGCTGCACAATAATCCTTTGCAGCAGGCATTAGCATCCCCGTTTTATTGAGGGGAAAACTGAGACTCAGAAGGGTTAAGTAACCTCCCAAACCTTATATAGCCCATAAGTGGCTACCCATTAAACTGTGATACCTAAAAATAGGAGAATAAACTTAACCAAATGCTAAGGCTCTTTTGGACCAAGTTCTGTAGAACTGGTCTGTTCGACCACTGGTTGAAACCTCTTGGAAGGGTGGAGTTTGCGACCCCTTAGAGACTAGATGTTGGCTGGATGGGAGGGAAAGCAGACTGGGCATGTCACATGTCAGAACAGAATGAGCAAGGCCTGCATTAATTTACACACTAACCACCTTAAGTATTCCATCACTTAAAAAAAAACAAAAAGACCCAAACAGTTAATATACAGAGGAGAGATTTGTCTGAGGACACAGCAAAGCAGGAGCGGGAAAGGGACATGCATTGCAAGGGGTCTGGAGACCTCAGGTCCAGGCTGACACACGGGACAGTGCATCATCCCCAGGTCTTGAGCCAACACCAGCCTCCCTGCAAAGCATCTTGGGGCCAGGAAGCCCAGGTCTGCTCACGGTGGGGGGTTTGTTATAGTGAGCTTGTCACGTGGGCACATTCTAGCTACATGGCCAGCCTTAACCAGTGAAGTCACCTATGTACCCAATAGCCTCCACTGAAACCAGGTACAAATCATAAATCCAATCAATTATTATTACTAAACAGTGCCAACCGACTGCTACGTTGTGCCCCACAGCAACTCCCAGGCCCTGGTGAGAGAACGTCATTTACCTTTAGTTAATACGTCCCATAGTGTACGCTGGGTGTCAGTAGATCTGGAGATAGCATGTGTCGACGCTTAGCAGTGAGATGAACCCCTGCTACATGGGGTGGGGATGCCGTGAGCAGTGAAGGTGACAGTGCAGACGTGGGCCAGCCGTGTGGCTGGGCTGGGCAATGCTGGGCGAGCCCTGTGTGCGCTGCCTGTAGCGGGAAGACCACATTGGCGAGGAGGACTGAGCACGGTGAGGGCTGAGTTCCCTGGAGCTTACGGCCCCCGGGGGAGGCAGGACTGGAGCCAAGGATGAGTTAGTGGACTCGCTGCAGTGACCCCGGTCAGGTGGTCTTAAATTAAGGTGGTAAAAAGTGGGGGATAAACACATATACGAGTAAGTGGCAAGTATAAAATATAAATATAAAAGTTGTACTTAGGGAGTAGAACATAAAAGTCAAATATTTCAGATCTGAGTGAGGAAAAGAATGATAGTGGCCAGTGGTAGAAAGCGGGATGTTTGCGAACAGAGTTGGGCTGAGCAGAGATTATTTTCGTATGACGCAAGTCGAGTCCGAAAAGTACAGTGAGCATTGAGGTTGAAAGCGGGTGGCAGTTTGCTAAGGCTGCTGTAACAAAGCACCGCAAACCGGGCAGCCTAAAACAACAGAAATGTATCTCCTCACAGTTCCTGAGGCTAGAAGTCTCCAGACGTGGCTCCTTCTGCGAGCTCCGAGGGAGAATCTGTCCTGTGTCTTTCTGTCTTAGCCTCTGGGATGACGGGCAATGCTTGTCCTTTGTTGGCTTGTAGATGCTTCGCTCCAGGCTGTGCCTCGGTCTCCCCATGGTGTTCTCCCTGTGCTTCTCTTCTGATAAGGGCACCAACCACCTCGGCTTGGGGGCCCACCCTGCTGCATTGTGCCCTCGTCTTAAGTAACTGCATCTGCAGCAACCTTATTTCTAAACAAGGTCACATCCCGAGGTCCCGGAGGTCAGGCCTTCAGCATATCTTCCTGGGGGCAGAATTCAGTCCACAACAAGGAGTGATCCAAGAAAGCGGGACAAGACCCAAAACATGGGGAATCAAGGAAACTGCACCAAGAGAGGAGGAATTTAAGGAAAGAACAGTTGATCGTTTGTTCTAGAAGCCTGCTGCAGTGCACAACGCCCTTCTTCCGGACAGACTATGAGCCCTTTCCCCTCAAGCACTGGGTCCAGGTTTACTGTGGACGTTCAGTATGTGATGTTGAAAACGTGACTGATTCATGTGCGGTAAGGAGCAGGATAGAAGAGAGCAAATGCAAAAAGAGAAAATTAAAAGACCCAGATTTGGCAGGATTATCCAGGCCAGGTCCAATAGTGTGACAAGGGAAAGAGGTCACATTGCTGGTGTCGAGGAGACGCCAGGCAACGGGGAAACAGACCCTCCCAGTCCAGGTGCCGGCAGCCCCCCTTTCTGCTCTTCGGTCATCTCGGGCAGGTGGGTTTACACCCAGCTCCTGGTCCCATCTTTCCCACCCATCCTTTGCCCCCTTCGAAATTGCATCCGTTTTTTCCCCACTGTACACAAACTGCAACCTTAAAATTTCACCACATCCAGCCGTCTTTTTTGGTTCTCATTCTCTTTGTTCTCCAAAGGAGGAAGAGATTATAGACAAGAAATACATACTCATTCATTCATTCAACAGAAGTTTATCGAGCACCTACTATGTGTCAGACATGTCTGTGTGTTCTGTGGATATCCTCAAGGTGTCGCATTTAGTTGGGGGAGATATAAAATAGTCATGTGATTAAAACTACGATCATGTGAAATGTGAGCGGTGACGTGAACAAACCAAACAGGGTGATGTGATTGATACTGGGTGACTGGGTGGGGGAGGGAAGGCAGTTGGACGGGGCCTCCCTGCAGGGGGGACACTAGAGTTGCTGCGTGGACACAAATCCCATTTTCCACATCCTAGGGTGGATTTGCTTTGTGTTGACTCCGGAGCTGAGCCAGGCCCAGTGTGTAAAAATTGCATAGAGGCAGAATCAGTCACAATATAAGGACTCTCCACACCAGCAAAGCTGCCAGCCCTAAGTACCTGGCCTGAGGTGGCATGAGCTCCCCAGCTGCAGAGGTATTCAAGCTGTAGGAACATCGGCCATCAGTGAGGGAGACTGAAGGAGAAACTCCTAGATCCTGTGGCAGGCTGGCCTCAATAGAAGGGCCCTTAAGCCCTAAAAGTCTATAATTTACCATCAAGGTCCTGCCCACCCACTGTGCAACTGCCTGACATTGGCCGCAGGAGCAGGGATGTTTGTCTCTGTGCGGGAGGCAGGACCAGACACATGGAGAGCAAACGCCACCTCTGGTGACAGTCAGAGGCTCCTCAGGCAGACCCAGGCATGGTGGGTGGAGGTAGGGCCAGATTGCAAAAGAGAAAACAATTAATCCAGGTCCCCTGGCAAGAAGAGCACTTCTGGAGATATCAGTGCACAACACTGGCATCTCCCCACAGTGCCACTTTCTGGGACACGCGTGTATTCTGTATGTATCTCTACATGCGCATTCTCACAGTTGTGTTCCTTGTATTCTAAGGAGAGCTTTGTCCCCCACGTGGACAACATCATGCATGTAAGCCCAGTCCTGTTCCTTCTCTTGTTGGCAACGGTGGCTTGCACGTACAGTCCAGCTGGTGACTCAATGCCGGCTTCCTCATCACCAGGAGAAAGGAATCAGAGTGACTCGGTGGGTCCACACCTTGGCGTTTCATGCCCCAGACACAGATGGGGGCAAAATCCCATTAGCAAATCAAATCCCTGCTCTAGGGCCTGAGAGTCTGGCTCTGAATCTCACCGCATCGTGAAGTTTCCCAAAGCCCCCTAAGGATCAGCTGTCCTGGTCCCCATTCAGGCATTCAGAAAATATGGAGAAGCAACCGCATGCCAAGCCTTGGGCTAGACCAGCGCTGTCCAAGGTGAGGTGAGGTGAAGTGAGGTGCCCTCCTCATCTCCTCCTCCTCCTAACTGCCTTCTCTGCCTCCTCCTCCCCTCTTCCTCCCCCTCAATCTGAAGCCGGCCTTTGGAAACACTCCTGTGCCTTCCTCAGGACCAGATCACAGACAGGCAGCGGCAGCATCTCCTCCCAGCCTTTCCTCCTTTCTTACAGTGACTCACTAATCAATGCTCACGATTTTGAAAAAGGCTCAGGGAATACTGAGAGCAAGTCCCCAAACAGGTCAAAGACCCACACAGAGACATCAGAGATGAGATGTGGATGCTAAAAGGTCATTTTTCCAGGCTACTCCAAGGACAGTGCTGCCCACCAAGCAGACGCTCGGCGCAGGAGAGCCTGAGGTCCAGGCAGTGGCAACAGCAGCTTCAGGGCACCTGGGCTCACGAGTCTCCCACGCGTCACCCTGCCCAAGACCCCCAGCCCCGGAAGCTCATCCTCCTTGCTTCCGCAGACCCTCGCAGGACAGTGCTTACTTGCCGCCCACCCAAACCTGCCGCTAAGCATAACGCAAGCCTACCAACCCAGCATTAATGGGATTTAAATATAGCTTCTTTACCCCCACCCCGTTCCATCGATCTGTATCTTCCCCCATCTCAGAAAATAGTAAAACCACCCACTCCACTTTTTTTCATCTCTGCCCTTTGCTTTTTCCCTTTTCTATTTAAAATTTGTTTAAATTTATTTTAAAATTTACATACATTAAAATTAGCTTTTGGTAGGAATGTTGCTGGAAAATTACTCAACAATAAAAAGAAATTGACTATCGAAGCATACAACAGCATGGGCGCGTCTCAAAGCATCGTGCTGGGTAAAGGCGCCAGTCTCCGAAGCTTGCATACTTATGATTCCATTAATATGACATTCTGGAAAAGGTCAGACTACAGGGACGGAGAACAGAGCAGTGGTTGCCGGGGATTAAGAGTTAGGACGTACTACGACGCGTTCATCGATTACCCTCTGAAGGACAGTCAGGGGACAAGTTTTTGTTTGGACATAAATTTTCATTTCTCCTGGGTAGGTATCTGGGAGTGGGACTGCTAGGTCATATGGTATATATAGGTTTAATTTTATACTTGAAGCCAATAATTCACATTGGCTTATACAGTCCAGTGAGCCAAATTATTCTCCAGAATGACGGTCATCTGTTCAATGTTTAGAGACAAAACCTCAAAATCATTCTTTATCCCTCTCTCTCCATAGCTCCCACGTTCCATCTATGTGCATGTCTTCTCCCTCCAGACTTCAGCTTTCACCCACCCCTCCCCCCACCTTCACCGCCACCACCTTGACGTGAGTCACCGTTATCTCTCGCCTGGGCTTCTGTAGGAGCCGCCTACTCATCTCCTGCATCCTCTGTGCCCTCTCACTGTACAGCCCGTTCCCCACAGAGCAGCCAAAGGGATCCTTTTTAGACGTTAATCTGATCGGATAACTCCCTGCCTTAAGCCTCCCATCCCCGTCCCGCCACACTTGGCCTTCGCAGTGCTCCGCGGCCTGGCCCGTGGCTGCATCTCAGTCGTCTCTGCACGTGCCCCCGTACTGTCTCTGCTGCAGTCACCCAGCCGTCTGCGAGTCCCCAGGACGAGCCGTGCGCTCTCTCCCAGACCCCGGGGCCTGTGCACACCCTGCCCCCTCTGCGAAATGCTCTTCTCTGGGCTCCAGGCATGCGGCTCCTTCACACCCTAGTTTAAATGCCACCTTCTCAAAGGGCCTTCTTATCCATCGTGGCATTTATCCAGATAGATTATTTTCGTAGGCATCTGCTCACTCATTTGTGATCTGTTTCTTTCCAACTAAAATGGGAGCACCTTTAGAGCAGAGAACTCATCGGGCTGTCACTAGTGCCTGGGACAGTTCCTGACACATGGTAGGCGTGTTTTAAAATATTCAGTGAATGAATGAATAAGCACAAGAATGACAAGCTGATACTACTTAGTTTAAAAAAAAAAAGGAGACGGAGTTTGTGGAGATATTGTATAGGATAACAGTGCCTACCTTGTAAGGTTAAGATTGGACGAGTCAATCGATATATGTAAAACACCTACAGCAATGCCTGGCGCACAGTAAACATGATATAAATGTGAGCCTAAAATATAATGATGGAAGCAAATTTGTGAGAGAGAAGGAGTTGCAGCCTTCTTGGGAAAACAAAGCTCTTTATCCCTTTAACAAATATTTACCGAGTCTGTACAGATGGAAGTGTATGCACAGGCGTAAGCATCACACCCGAATGGCCTTCCTCAGGAAAGCAGAACACGCCCCTGCATAATCTGCTCCCGGAAGACCCCAGGAGTGGGGGTTCTCACCCACTGGGGGTTCTCTTTCTCTGGCCTCCCCAACCTGCACAGAAGCCATGTGAGAGGGGTGCACATTCCATTTTAGAAGGACGCATGGCATCCCTCATGGCAGGGCGCCACGCTGGGTGCTGTTTGTGTCTGCAGTGGGTGCGCCATTTACAAACCCTTCTAGTCATCAAAAAGTTCCCGGAAGTCCCTTTGCACTCAAAGCAATAAACATCGTTTTAGGATTCTCCAAATCATGTTGGTATTAAAACAAGCCCGTTGTTTTCCAGGACCGGGAAGGATGGAGGTTTGACGGTAGAGATCCAAACATACGAAGTCCAGATTGTCTTAAAGCACCTTCGCCCTCACCCACCACCTCGTCCAGCCTCTGACTGTCATCCCAGCAGTTTCACGTTGTCATGGTCAGAAAAGCCCTCCGTAAATCTAAACCTGTCGCTGTAGCTTTCCAATGATGTCCTTTACCAGACAAGCTGGGAAGGTGTCACTGTGCATTCAGGAGGCATTTACTAAATGCACATTTTCAAAAAGTGAATGAGTGGGAGATAGAAGGCTGGAGGGAGGGAGGGAGGAGGAAACACCGACAGCGCACAGATCCGCTTCTGATTTCTCACCGCGTGGTCTCCAGGTTGTGCTCTGCACCAAGGCCCCAGTGGAGCCAGCCTCTTTGTTCACTGGGGTGCAACCCCCCAGGTAGAGTCCCCGTTTTCCTGATTCACCCAAAGGCACTGAATGCTCTGGCAGTGGCCAGTTCCACAAACAGTCTCCCTCACAGACAGAAGTAAGCAGAAACTGGACTTGGGTGAGCAGAGCTGAGTCCTAGCCCGGCTTCCACCACTGGCTTTGACAGGGCTCTTCCCTGCCCGTGGTGTCCACATCTGTAAAATGATGAGCTTGGGCAAGACAGTTGTTTTTCGCACACTTTATTTTGTAGCTGCAGAGCCACGTCCTCCGATGAAATTGTTCTCGGAAGCTAGTAAGTGGAGTGAAAGGGAATGACCTTGAGGCCTTGTTGTTGGAGGCTGGAGGAGGCCTGAGCCCTCAGACCCCCGCAGGGCAGCACCGCCCCTCTGCACATGGGGAAGAGCTGCAGGGCTTGGTGGCTGTTTTGAACCTTCCATATTTCTGTGATTTTATAATAACCTGCCAAGCAAGGAGAACTCCCCAGAGATTGTAAAGAGTTGCACACAAATGGAAATAATTTATAAGGCCCACAGTTCCACGGCCTGGCCTGGCTGTTCAACTAGGGGAGGCTTCTCAAGTCTTTCTAGCAGGCCCTCAGCTCCAGCAGCTTGTCACTCACCCATTTCTCTTCGTCGAGGCTTCTTGCTCTCAGCTCTTTGCCTCCACCTACGATCCTGTCCAGTTCTGTGCTGTGGCACACGTTCCCTTGAGATTGGGAGGTTCTTCAATTCCAGCTTCCTCAAAAGCCTATCTGCAAATCTGTGCCTAATTGAATATTCATGTTACCAATTGAATATTTATGATACCAAAAAGCTCCAAAGGGCCCTGTCTTCTCCCCTACCTGCCTGCAGTCTTTCTGACGCATGCGGCCTTCCCTCCCTGGGCTGGCTGCCGCTGGAGGCCTCTCCCTTGGCCCCCCAGCGCTGTCCCTGCCATTCATCTCTGTCCCCTGCACTCCCCTCCTTTGCTGTTGCTCCCAGCCCATCAGTACTCCTCTTCCTGGTGAGCCTTTTCTGAATGACACTCCTACCTACACAGATGACACTTACAACCTGAGTTCAAACCTCCCTTTCAGAATAGAAGCCTTCCATGAACTGTAAAATGTCATAAAGATAGACACCATGCCTTCCATAAAAATAGAGGATGCCTGAAAAAACAGTGTCTTCAACAAACTTAACTAGCATTTATTGAGCACTTCCCGTGTGTTCAGAATCGTCATAAGTGCTTTATAAAGCCTTATCCTTCTTAAGTCAAACCAGCGAGTATCTCCTGGTGATAATATGACTTTCTCGGCTTCAGCTGTACGATGTCAACGTACAGAGGCGAACATGTCTGCGTGCGGTTGTTACCCGGATGAAACGATGCGAGGTAATCGACTTTGCAGAGCTAGTCGGTGGGCACCGGTGGTAGTATCCCTCCTCTCTCCCAGTTCCTCATGCTCACCTCCTCTGGGTTCGTTGCCAGGGAATCGAGAAAGCGAAACGTCCCAAGGAGGGAGCTCTGGGCAGTCTGGAATCAGACCCTGAAGCAGGAGCAGTGACTTCGGTGGCCACCATTGTTAGCGTAGCAGGCCGTGTGCTAACGAGGATGGACGAGGCTGTGTGGCTGGAAGGATCTGCTCTCCCGGAGGAGATCAGAGCATGGACACACAGTCGTGACGAGGGGCCCCTCTGTGAACTCAGGCTGGACGAGGGCCCCTCATCCGGTGCACAAAACCTCCCGTGTCCTTGTACTGATTGGGCGTCCACTTGGAGAACCAACCCCAGATGCAGTGCCTTTTCCTGGCCCCCTCTACTCTCCCGAGAAGCAAGGTGGCACACACTGCTCCAAATTTAGACTGTCTCCATGTGCCTCTGCCACTTACCCTCTGTGTGGCCTTCAAAAGGTCACTCAACCTCTCTGAGCCCTGATATTCCACTTGAGAAACGGGCACAAGCCTGCTCTGTCCCTGCCATTGGGTAGTTGTGAGAATTAAAGGAGTCCTGGTATAAAAGACATTATGAATACAAGACTAATTTCACACATTTCATCCTCCTGTGAAGCCTTCCCCTACCTTCTTACACTGAATTAAGCTTGTATTCCTCTGGACTGCCTCCTGAATATTAATAACGCACCCCTGTGAGAACATTTCTCATAGTCTACCCTGGATAATAAGGAGATCTTCCCATGGACTTGTTGCCTGCCAGACCGTGACTTCCACGGGGCCAGGTGTGCGGGGAATGGCCCTCACTCATCTCGGCATTTGCCGCTGCGTGCAGCACAGTGCCGGGCACATGGTAGATGCCTAGTAAGTGTTTAATGGATGAAATAACGAAGACCTCCTTCTGCCTAGACTCAGCCAGCATTCTGTCTTTTATGTGCTGTTCTGTATCTGCAGGTAGAAGAAGGAGGTTCTGTTAGGGTCCACACTCCCCAGCCCAGGGCACCGTCCTCAGTAGAGCCAGGAGGTGATGTAAGTGGGAAGAAATGGGAACAGTGGAGAGTCTGTGTACAAAACCCAGAGCCCAGTTCCTTTCCTCCATCATCGCGCCGCGCTCGGTGACAGAACACATCACGGGAACTGGATGGAGTCTTTGAAGCAATTGCTTCTTGTCTCTGAAATTGCCTCCCTGTCTTCTGGGCAAGTCCCTGAAATGGCCGCGGAGAGCCCCAGCTGTTTAATATCCAGCCACTGATAGGAGCGATTGCTCATCGAAGCCCAGAACCAGGCGCGTCCAAGAGGGACCGTCCGCGGCCGGGGCCGCAGAGGTCTCAGACAAATGGCTGCCGAGTGCATTGGCCAACGCTAAGCAGCAAACATGATTAAAGGCCAGAAAATAGGACCTGTGAGGAAAGGACGAAGCCATCTGTTTGATTTATGGTGAAGGAGAACAAATAACAATGTGCAAGTCTGTGGAAATTTTCTACAAGAAGAATAGCAACGCCCGGCTCAATGAGGCCAGAACAGGAAGAGAAGGGCATGAACCGCCCCGCGAGGGATTTTGTCCAGACGTAGGAAGGAAGAACTTTGCCACTGCCTGGCGCCCGCTCAACTGGGCACCAGGATGGTCTCCCAGAAGCAGCTTTGCCAAAATGATAGACCTGAGTCCGGGAGAGAAACCCGACGATTTTTGTACCTGGAAGCCGAAGACCAAAGCGAGGGATGAACTTTTATACTTCTCCCTTCTGAGTGTACCCAGAACTCCTGGCTAATCCCCTAGATGGGGTGTGTGAGGAGGTGGGACCAGAGCGACCCTCAGACACTGAGTCTTTGACTAGGCAGAGCCCACGTCCCTCAGCACGCGTCCTGCCGCTGACCCCCAGGCCTGGTTGACGAGTCCCCCACCTGTCTCTTAGTCAGCTACAGACTAGCAGAATGCCGTAATTAACAGGTTGGGACTGGGATCACAGCGTGCTTGCAACGTAAAGGAGGAGTTTTTTTTTTAAGCATAGAATTTTGTTGATTAATTTATGAACTGTTATCTAATGGCTTCTGTCTTCATCAGGAATTATTAGTATGTACAAAGAGAGTGTGTTGAATCAGTTAAAAAGAATTAAATTTGTTAAAAATAAAAATATGTATAATACGTACAAAAACCGTCCTTTGATACACGGTTAAATAGCAAACAGTCTTGTTTTAAAATGTACCCGGGATTCGTTTTAATCAGGTATGGTGAGACACAAAGACCTGGAAGTGACTGTCATGAAGGAAGATGTTTTCATACTTACAGACCCACAGAAACAAGGAGGCAGCACCCGGGGCCACAGATGGGAGCACCAGGGAGGGCCAGGAGCAGAGGGAGGAGGGGAGAACATGGACAAGAGCCATTGCTGTGGCTTCCACAGGCAAGGCAAGGCAGGTAAGCAGGTTCAGCGTGGGCTGGCTGGATACTTTCAGCAGGCTCTGGGCATAGGGATTGTCCCTGGTTGTCTGGTCCCTGGCCCTCGGGTTAAGGTAGGTTGGGCAGTGGTCCAGAGTGTCCAAGCCAGTGGAGGAGGCAGGGGTGCATGTGCTGGGCTGGATAGTCTGCATGGGAAAGGCATGCTCCCTGCAAGTCCCTCACGGTCTGCAGGACTTAGTTAGCCCTGGCAGGGTCCTTCCCTCTCCCGTCAGCAAGACCCCAGATGCCAGAGCATCAAGAATACAGAACATACAACTTTGACTCAAACGGTACAGAAGCAATTTATGCAACCAAAACGTTTGTACCCCCGTAATATCCTGAAATATATATATATATATAATGTATATTGACATGCTTGCAAAGAAAGAATACAGAAAATAAAAAATACATAGTTAATACAATTCTATATTCAGGTGCAAATATGGGCACAGTTTGCATCTAATTGATATTAGTGGGCAATGGGCTATTTGTGAACCTTAGAGAGATGCAAAAAATTTCAGGCAAAGCCATACAAAGGGGGGACAAAAAAAATCAGTCGGGTGAGAATGAGAGAAAGCAAGTTAAAGAAATAGGGCAAAGTGACAGATAGCAGAGATTAAAAATCACCTCCGCCTTCCCTCCCTCTTTGTGGGGGAGGGCAAAAGCGCTGTGACTCTGCGATCTGTAAAGTGCGCCCTGGAGGCTGAAAGGTTTAGCCAGTCAGCAGGCCATGTGTTGGAAGGATGCCACCCGTGAGCCTTTCTCCCCAAGGTGGACGTAGAGGCTTGTCTGCGTTCAAGGCCCACAGATTCTCATGTTCCCCAGCCGTCTACCAAGTGTGTGTGGCCGCTGGGAACGGACCAGGCAGTGGCTGACCGTCCCCCACACTGAGCCCAGGATGCAGTGGGATGCTGTTTCAGTACCCAGATCTACCCTGTGGCAACCACCAACGTCACCGTGGATGGTTAGGCAACCATTGAGGAGAGCTTCCCTTGGCTTCCTTCCTTCCGGAGATAATAAACAGGGCTGACAGTGTTTTGTCAACTGCAACACATCCCATGTAATTTTAAGAGCCAGCTCATTCATTCGAGGAGCATTGGTGGAACACCTGCTAGAGCTAAGCATTGTGCTAGGTCCTGAGGATGCCGGGACGAGCCCAGGAACATGGTCCATGCCCTCATTTAGTAGAGGGAGATAGATGATAAGTAAACAAAATAATTGGTTTAGTGGATTACGCAGCCTGCGTTTGCAGTGACAGGAATGGACCGGTGTGCGTGGAAGAGAATAACAGGGTGGACCTATTTAGAGAGCTCAGGTTTGGCCTCTCCAAGGGGAGGGAGAGAGAGATCTGGAAGCTAGGAGGAAGCCAGCGTGCGACGAAGCAGAGAAAGGTCTCTGCACAGATGGAACCAGATGCACAAAAGCCGCAAGGAGGGACGGACATGACTTTTTTTCTAGGAACTGAACTCCAAGGAACATCAGGGAATTTGGAATTTGGATTTTATTCCAAGGGCAGTGGGAGGGTTTGAAGCAGGGGCTTAATGTGATTAATGTTTTTAAAAGATCCATTTGGCAGCTCCGTGGAGACTGAATTTAAGGGAGGCAGGGAGCACAGAGCAGCGCACTAGGAGGCCGTTGCAATGGTGTAATCGAGAGAGACAGCGGTGCCGTGGGCGGCAGTGCATTCAGGGCTACTCTGGAGTGACAGGCCACTCCCCTCCTAACAGATTGGACCCTACTCAGCTGGATCTTGGAGCAGGATCTGGGAGGAGGGGACGGAGGGGAAGAAGAATCAAGGCTAATTTCAGGCTTCTGGCTTTGGATACTAGTTGGTTGGCAGTACCATTTTTGAGATTTAGAAGACTGGGTAAAGAACAAGATTGGGAGTAAATTGCCATTTTACCATTATCATTATCATCACCATCGTTATTAGTAATGCTTTCTCCCAACCCAGATCTCACAAGGGGTGCTGACGATCTCTGCACTTGGTTTGGCTTTAACGTGTCACAGTCTTTCTACCTGGGCATCAGTGTTCTCAGTCTTGACTCAAGAGTAGAGTTTCTCAACTGTTCACATTTTGGGGGAATAAGTCTTTGTTGTGGGGCTGTCCTGTGCACTGTAGGATGTAAGTGGCATCCATGGCCCCCACCCACTAGAGGCCAGTAGTATCAGCTCCCCCAGTTATGACAAGCATGATGCCTCCAGACACTGCAAATGTCCCCTAAGGATAAAATTGCTCCTGCCTGAGAGCCTCTGCTCTAGAAGAAGAGGTCTGAGCACAGGATCTGAGAAGAGAATGCGAAAATTCATCTAGGAAGGATACGCCTGCCAGTGGCATGGGCGTTCTCTGATTTGCCTGTCTTTTGAATCAGGGCATGACCTGCAGCTTCTGGGCAAGGGGCAGTCTAGGAGGAACAGATGGGGGCTGGGAGAAGGCCTCACTCAACAGCAAACAAAAATTTTAAAAGTGTGCCAGAATAATACAAAGCCCCCATCCAGGTGCTGCCTCTCGATTTTATCCCTACATCCCCATGACTACCCACTTTGCACATAGGAAAGCAGAGGCTTAGAGAGGTTAAGTTGCATGCACGTCTGTGATGATGAGGTCATGAAGTGGTGGAGGCGGGGTTCGAACTCAGATTTTGATGCCAGACTCCACACTTTCTCCTTGCTATCACAGTTGCCCTTTACTAGAGATTGGCAAAGCTTGAAATAGCACCCGTGCCCGAGGATGCCGCAGCTCCAGAGGGTGGAAGAGGCAGGAGATGTGACCCCTTCTCAAGCCACCAGTTAACACTCTTGTTCTTCCAACTTGATCTTCAGGCACTGGCCTGTAGGAACTCACTGATAAGAGTCGAGACCTTATTGGAGAGAGCCTCTCGGCCACTGTCCCTCACCACCCAGCCCCGACCCCATCGCCATTCCAGTCCCCATCCACAACCTTGTCAGTCCTCTTGGCTCAGGTCTTCCATAAAAGCACAGTCGCACCATGATGAAAAGACAGCAGCCTTCTAGCTGAACAACGCAAGCTTCTCCCAAGGTTTATTCAAGCCTGGGTCTCTCCCTAACAAAGGCAGAAGCCAACATGTCCCCATTCCTGAGATGCTCTCTGCTTGGCACAGGCTTCCCAAGCATGCCTTCTCCGGTCCCCACCAGGCACACGGGCTGTCAACTCACCAGACATGTCAGGCCCACGTCTCAGAGGATCTGTGAAGAGGCTCCTGGGCTCAGTCTTCCCAAGGAATGGGGTGGGCATTGGCTTCCGCCCCTTCGTAACAGTGAATTTCCAAGTGATCCAGCCCAGGAACCACATCATAATGCCAGAGCATTCATCTGGGAGTTCCTTGAGAATTGTCTGATACTGTTTAGTATTCCTCAAAGTTCCTGAATAATTCCTTTGCAGGCACTCAATAAATATTCCCTAAATTGGTGAATAGGTCAAAAGATGAACAGAAAGATGGAAGATCAGGAGGGTGCAGTGGCTCATGCCTGTAATCCCAACATTTCGGGAGGCTGAGGCTGGAGAATTGCTTGAGGCCAGGAGTTTGAGACCAGCCTGAGCAAGAGTGAGTCCCCATCTCTACAAAAAATAGAAAAATTAGCCAGACGTGGTGGCACACACCTTGTAGTCCCAGCTACTCGGGAGACTGAGATGGGAGGATCACTTGAGCCCAGGAGTTTGAGGTTGCTGTGAGCTGTGATGATGCCACTGCACTCTAGCCTGGGCAACAGAGCAAGACCCGGCCTGAAATAAAAAAAAAAAGATGGAAAGGTGAAATGATGCATGGATAGAAGATGAGATGGATAGAAAGAGAAACGAATGGAAAGAAAGAAGAGAGGAAGGAAGGATTAACAAGTCTTTGACTTTAGGTCATTCACTTTTCCCATTTGTAAAATCTCATTATGATTCATGCAACCAAGATTTTAGCTTTTGGTGAAACATTAGCAGGAGAGTATATAGAGGGATTTAAATACAATTTTTTTTATTAATATGTTATCCACTGAGGTAGGCTGACGAGCGAAAAAGAGTACAAATTCAGATTTTTGCCCTTATGAGGCTGATCATTACCACGAATCACTGCATCACAGACCCATGATTTAAAATTCTGCTTTATGAAAAACCTAGATGTAGAATGCAGAATTATTCTCTTCTTCAAGGGATTGTCCAGGGACAGTTTACCAGGCAAGAGTAGCCTCCGGAGCCACCAGATTGCAGATGGAAACTTGGAATCTTCAGCAAGCTATTTAACCTCAGTGAGCTTGTTTCCTCATCCCTGAAGTGGAGATGATAACGGTGTCTACTTCAAAAGGGGACTGGATCAACGAGATAATGTTTGTAAAGCTCTTGACACAGGTTTGGCATATAGCAAGCACTCAACAAATAATAGCTGTTATTATTCTTCACTTTACTAAATGATTCGCCACTCCTTTAAACAGTGAAAACCCTTTATGAATCTTTTAAAAGCTTTTTTTTATTTTTTTTAGAAAATACTGAAGAACAAAAAGAAAATAAAATTTGGCTCAAATCCTACCATTTATAATGATTAAAGAAAAAGTGGAAATTACAGCCTCTTCTCCTCCAATCCCACCCTCATTATTTAAGCACTTCTAACAGAATCTTTTCCAACATGTTGCCATGCTTTATTACATACCTATCTGTCTGTACACACACATATCTTTCTATATAAAAGCGAGCTCATGCTATCCATATGGGTCTGGAACTTGCTTATTTTACTTGGCAATGTGTCAAAGAGAATGTTCCGGGTCAGCTTATTTAGAGCTATTGTGTTCTTGTTTGAACAGCTAGATAGTACTTCACGGTACAAATGTGCCATCACTTATATTTAGCCAGTCCTCTATTTATGGACATTTAGGTTGCAATCCTCATGTATCCCAAGTGCGAGGCGATGTGAAAAATCTTCTGCTTATGTATTTTGTAAATACATTTATGCATTTTGCATTTAGCATTTGGCATTTATGTAAATGCTAAGCACCTATAGGTATTCGAAAAGGGGGTGTTGAACTCTAGATTGTGCGGAAGATTGTGCCTAAATTTACAATACGCCATGAGCCGGATGATCGATAGACTTTTTGCCCCTCCTCTTTAGATTAACTATAATTGTTAGCATCGTAAAATTGGCTCAATCCCCCTGCCCACCTGGGCCCTAGCCCCATCACCCAGTGGAAGAACATGTTTCTTGTAGATTGTGGGGGCTGGAGGCACGAGGCTTGCCTTAGTCCATTTGCATTGCTATAAAGATACCTGAGGCTGGGTAATTTACAAAGAAAAGAGGTTTATTTGGCTCACAGTTCTGCAGTCTGTACAAGAAACATGGAGCCAACATCTCCTTCTGGCGAGGAACTCAGGGAGCTTCCAATCATGGCAGAAGGGAAGGCAGGGGCAGGCGTGTCACATGGCAAGGGAGGGAGCAAGAGAGAGTGGGGAGAGCCGCCATGTTCTTTTAAGCAGCCAGCTGCCATGTGAACCCACAGAGCAATAGAGAGAGAACTCACTCATTACTATCAGGAGGGCACCAGGCCATTAAGGAGGGATCCACCCCAATGACCCAAACACCTCCCACAGGGCCCCACCTCCAACACTGGGGGTCGAATTTCAGCATCAGATTTGGAGGGGACAAATATCCAAACTATATCAAGGCTCCATTTTCCATCTTTCCCAAGTGATCCTCAAGTCTTGTCACCTTAGGGAAGGTGTGGCGCGAGGTAAAACTGGCCACCTCTGCCTGGTGACAGATCTGTGCACACGGGCCCCTGTCTGTGTCATTCTGACTCCCCTGAAATGAATAGGTCATGTTTCCTGGAGAAGGGAGCCGAGAAAGCGCCAAGCCCCACAGTGAAGGAAGGCATTGTGCTCCCAGCCAAAGAAAATAGCCAAGCCACAAGCCCCTTTTACAAGCACCAGCTTCATGCTGTGCAAAAAACTGCCACCCTGATTGCATTTCTACCTTTCTCATATATTTTCAGTTGCTCTCCGTTACTTACCAAAAGAGTAAACTCCTCAGACCAGCACCTCAAAGTCTTCCACCACTTGGCCTCAACTGACTGTTCCAGCTGCACATCCCAAAGCATCTGGCCCAACGATCCACTCCCCCTCTTCCCAGCGTGCCGTGCATTTTCCCGCTCCCGCCTTTGCTCTCTCTGCCCCCTCTGGGTTCCCATCTCCAGCCGACTGAATCCTACAAGGCATTCGGAACTTAACACAAAGGCCACCACTCTGGGAAGCCTCGGCTCTCACAATTGTGTCTCTTTTAAATTATTTTAATATTCATTCTGCCTCTCGTATTCAGCCTTGCATTGCTACTGTTTGCATATATATTGCTTAAGTCCGCATTACATTATGAAGTCCTAGAGGATGGGAACCAGACCACATAAAGCATTTTTTACTATCGACTGTACCCTGCACATAATAAGCACTTAATATATGCTTTAAAACATTGCACTAAGTTAAGAGCATGACTTGTAGCGACACTTAATTTTCTTGGTTTCCCCAAATCAGTAGCTAGTCAATGGGCTTTCTCCACCACGTAGAGGAGATATGATCAGAGAGGGCTTCCTGAAATGCACCGCTCAGCC
>RJWJ010027290.1:0-22326 GCA_004363605.1 Indri indri
CCTCATGACCTAATCATCTTTTAAAGGCCCCTCCTCCTAATACTATGATGTTGGCAATGCCTAAAATTTGGAGGGACACATTCAAACTGTAGCAGAAACAAAGTAAACTGACAAACAAAGAAATGATAAAATTCAAGATACACAAATTTGAGAGGCAGAGTGCAGTTCAGAGGACACAGGGTAGGATAGAGTAATTTACTTGGTGAAGGAAAATTATCTTAAGTTGCACAGAGATGAGTGTAGAACGTTCATGTGTGAATAAATCTTGTCTCCTTCATAAAAAGCAAATACTTAAATGATTCCTGTCTTCTGCAGGATTTTCCATGTTCTCTAACTGGCATCATTCTTTTTTTCCATTTCAATAATTTTATAAATTATTAAAGCGTTGCTCTTACAAAGCTTGTTAGCTATCTACAAATCTATCACCTCAAACTCAGTGTTTCACTAATTCTTTCTTGCATGAATTCCATTACAATTTCATATTGTTACTCTAAATGAAGCCTGACTTAAAGAATATCTCCTATTGAATTTTAAGACTTCTGCCAATGTGGATGACAATGGTATTTTAGCAAAGTGTTTTCTTAATAAAGTGCTTACTCAATTTTTACTATCTTCAAATATCATTTAACTCAATGAAACTGCTGTGAGTTTTTTTTTATAAATTGTGCATTTGCCTACCAAAGGGTATTGATTAGACAATACAGAGTCATGACACTAACTGAACTCAGAATAATAACAGTAGAAGTATAATTTTATTTGGGTGAAAAAAGTCACATAAGTTAAAAAGCACATGCTAATAAAAAAAAAAAAGACACAGATTTAAAACCCTGCTCCATAAATTAATGTAACTATAATGACAGCCAAACTACCCTACCCTCCTAAGCCCCACATGTCTTGATTGTCCAAGGTCTGGTTTGATGTTGGTGATAGCGATATGTGAACCTCCCTGCACAGTTCCTCGATGGGAATAGACACACAATTAAGCCATAATGTTAGTATTATTTTGAATATTGGTTTGTTCATGCTAAAATATGTTGAAAATGAATATTTAATTTAAAAATATTTGACATTTTCTTTTCCAGAACAACTTGCATCCTGAAATTGCATCCATATTTTAAACTGGTGTTACCTTTTTATAAAAGATAAAAAGAACACTAGTTCAAAGGCCAGCTTTTGTATTAAGATTAGCTGCAAGATGTGTAAATGTAGATACATAACCTCTGTTTTCAATGATATTGAAAAAAATTAACTGTAGTTTGATTTTGACAACACATCCAAGACAATTTGCTGATGTCCGAACCTCTGTGAACATCTCTGGCCAAGAAGGCTAATTCATGTTTACCTTGAGGTGATATTTACTTTCCTATAAATTCCATCCTTTGATTCTCCTTCTGCTCACCGGTTCTATTAGCTCAATCTTTCATTCAGTTCACTCATTCATTCATTTAATATCTAATGAGCATGTAATATGTGCCTACCATTAAAGAGCACGATTCTGTCTTCGTCAGAACAATACTCAAAATACTTTAAGACAGCTATGAAACTTCTGCTTTCCCTCTTACGCATCACAATTCCATTTTACTTAATAATTCTATAAAGTTTTCTGTTTGTTCACTATCCTAATCTCTGTTTTCAACATTGTTGTATCTCTTATAAGCTATGATTGCAATTCGGTGATAGTTCTCGCATTTTGTTATATAAATTATTAATATATCTTGCTATACACATTATTTTAAAACATATTTGATAATTCCACACTTAGAAATGTACCAACTGGAGCTACTAGATTATTTTGTAATTGATTTGAACCATTGATCCCAAAGTTATCCTGGAGTTAAGAATCTCTTGGGGAACTTAGTACATAAATCATCAAACTTTAACCTGGGATCTTATCATTCAGTGGGTCTGGGTTGGCCCTGGAATCCCAATCTTTTTTCATTTTGAAATAAACACGCAGGTTGTTCTTTTTTGAAAGAAGTTTGGAAAATATTGATATAGCATATTTTACAAACAAAAATTTATTAATTATAATTACTAGTGATAATTATGCCATACCATACATTTAAATCCCTTTGCTGATTTTGTATATTAAAACATGGAATTTAAATTAATGATACATGGAATATTTCATAAGGGTCACATCTGACTCAGTGGACTGTAGGGGCAAGGCCCTCAGAGACCCAAAAGACCTAGTCTGACTCTGTCACTTACTGGCACTGTAACCTTGGAACAGACAAGGGGTTTTTCTTAATCTTTCTTCTTTGATCTATAAAAAAAAGCATATAGTAATACTGTTATATATATTTCATAGACTCTTTGGGAGGGTGAAATGAAACTAGGTGGTTATAGATGTGTAATGGGATAAAGCTCTATATAAATTCAAGGTTATTATCATTATATGCTAACATTTCCAGAGATTAGCTAAGGCATAATGAATTAATTTAAAAAAGGAACTTTCTACTTTCCATTCAGTTATTAGAAATATTTGACATTCTCACCTTATGCACTTCCCATTCTTAAGATTATAGACCAACTGGTACCAACAATCCTGATATTATGAAATATATTCTCCTCCTGTCTTTGGAAAAGGAGATATACACACAACTATTTATTTGTAAAATACCTGTTGGTCAAACTGAGTCCTCAGGGCAGAAGGCAAGTGCATTTAAACCTAAGGCTTTGTGTTGATGAGGCCAATCTATGGACCAAGTGCACCTGACATTTAACACCACCATGGCTGGTCATTACATATTTTGAGCAAGTAAGCAGGTGAAGGTCTTCTGTGTATTTTAATATACCATCAGTTCTGCACTTCTAATTTTATTTCAAGATCCTCAGTGGAAAAAACACTACCAACACCACAATTTTTTTCTACAGTTCATTTGTTAACTTTTTAAACAATTTTTAATTTGTACATGTCCTCTTTTCTTCATTTTTATTATTTATTTTTTGCTGTAGAAAACATTTATTGAATGAAACAATTGAGTAAGTCAGAAGGAGAAGGGACTGCAGTCAGCAGAGGTATGTGTGGCAATGCCTTGGGGAGTGAGTTCTTTGGAGCACTGACAAAGCCGATAGGTGATGGGGGAGGATGGCATTGGGTGTGGAAGTCAGGGGGCCAAGAGGAGATGAGAGGGTCATCCTTGGGGACTTGAGGGTCAACGGGGACAATGAGAGGACTTGGGCTGTAGAAAAGAACTGGGAGCTGGATGCCAAAGTCTTCAGTGGATGTGGGTGGTTCAAGAGCTCAGTGACAGCCACCTGGTAGGGTGGAGGGAGGTGGCACAGCCAAGTGGCTCAACAACAAAGTAAGCTGGGGAGTGGCAGGGCAGAGGCTGTTCATGTCCACTCAGGAACCCCTCGGCCTACTGAGTCGCTGCCAGCTGCTACACAGGGTTCTGGAACACAGACTGCTTTGCCCCTGTGGGGCCCAGTCTCTACTTCTCCAGTTTGCTCAGAAGAGCCAGGAAGACAGTGTCCCCCAGCAGCCATGTTCAACCCAGGAGAGATGGGGATGGGTGGGTAAATGCCCCATTTTCCTGTTTTCTGGTGGCCAGTTCTGAGGCAGGCTCTACACAGCTCCTTAGAGGTCCCTGGCAGGATGCACCCTTTGTTGACATTTCTCTTTTCCCTGTCTCACTTCCTCTCATTACTCATGCTTCTGTGGACACCCTCCCAATAACCAGGTCCCAAGGCTCTGCCTTAGGAGAACCAAAATTAGAGGCAGCACTGGGGAGCAGAGGGCAGACCCCAGTCAGACACCATGGGCAGCTGTCCAGCCTCACCTGGGGGAAGGCAGGTCCCCCTGAGGCACCAGTGGAGACAGCTCATTCTAGGAGTCTGGTGATCCTGGGAGGACACAGCATGGACTAGACACACCAGGGCAAGAATTGCCCATAGTGACAAGAAGATGAAGTTGTGGCACATGGCCAAATTAGTCCCAATTGTGGATAGTCTGGCACCCCAGAATTCAGTTACCAAAAATACCATATTTTATTCACGATTTAGAACAGGGGGCCACACACCGTGGTCTCCCGCCCGTTTCTGTAAAGCTGTGTTGGCCCAGCCACGCCCATTCATTCCATATTGTCTGTGCTACTTTCTCCCTACAGCGGCAAAGTTGAGTTCTGGGGACAGAGACCATACCGTCCTCAAAGCCTCAGATATGTGCTACAGCAGTATGTATTGCAGAAAAGCTTGCCAACCTCTGAGTGAGAATATGCAAGGGCTCAGGTGAACTCAATCCCAGTCCAGCCTCTAACTGATGATTTCTGCCCTGGGCAGTCTCCTGATCTGGAAGATACAAGTGCAGGACTCCTCTCAACAGTGTGTATGCAGCGCTCACCCAGCATCTGCACTCAGCCGGGCACTCCGTCCTCATCTCCTGGCATGCTCGTGGCACTTAGGAGCCAGGGCCATCATGCTCACTGGTTTACAGACCAGGCCACAGAGCCAAGTCTAAGCCACTTGCCCAATGTCCTGCAGCAAGAGCCCAATTGCTGTCAGCAGAGCCTGTGCTATTAAAGGCTCTCCTGGGCTGGCTTCCCTCCCAAAGAGGGCCCTGCACACAACTTCTCTGGGGGTGCTCAGGGGTCCCCATGGCAGGAAAGGAGGAGGCTGGGGGGCAAGACCTCAGCATCCATCGCAGCTTCCACCAGGGTAGTCCACTGTGATCTGTTTACAGCCTGGATCTCCTTCATTTTTAAATATTACACAATGAAATGTTGTGCCTCTTTAATCAGTCATGTGATTTTTTCCTTTTCTAAATTTCTCAGGGAAGAGTATTCCTTCACATTTCTAGCTTACATTGAGGATGTCCTGCCTTAAGGATACTTATGAATAGCGATTCTTAATAATGATCAATGTTATAGTAATGACCAGATTCTTCTAATTTATCACAAAATAAGAATAAATGCACTATGCATATAGACAATCATGCTATTACCTCACTATCACCAAGGTATAGTAAGCCCTCACCATTTTCAATAGGTTCTTGAAAACCAAGACTTTAAGCAAAACACATACAATAAAACCATTTTTTCTCATCAACTAATGAAACTATATTGAATAAAACAATGTTATTTAAATGATGTTGTACATCGTTTTGCTTAAAGTCAGTTTCCAAGAAGCTATTGAAGACATTCAGTGAGGATTTACTCTATCTTATTGGGATGCACTATGAATATGCAATTTTGGCAATTCGTCCTTTTATACATGCTTTATGATGAACACTGCATCTTCATTTCAATGTATTAAAATGCTAGGGTGAAAATTACATTACAAAGGCAAGGCGTAGGCTATGAATTGTTCTAGGCTTTTATAAGCTAAAATAATGGTTGCTGTTTTTAAGGATTTTTAAATCTAAAACCAAAATAAAAGATTTTTTTTTAGTCAACCATTAAATCTATATTGAGCATCTTCAATCTGAATCCTTCAAATAGTGGGCACAAAGAAGCAATAATTATCCATATATGAGAGACGAAAAAGAAGGGGGCTATCTGAGCAGTAGTGTGAGATAGAGGAAAGGAAGTAGTTTCTAACATCAGAGCAACATGGAGGCACACTGCTAATCTGGCATTTACCGACACTGGCTACCGATTAAACCATTTGCATTCTCTAAGACTCAGTTTATTCACCAATGACTCACCTGAAATGTTAGATAAGGGAAGTAAAAATGTACATATCATCTTAAATATGGGATAAAATAATTCCCTACAAATTAGTGTATTTTTTAGTATTATTAATAGTAACAATGAATAATATTTCTTTCAGGCTTCCTCTGTCCTAAGCATCAAGCTATGTTTTTTACATGTATTCTTAAAAGGATGGTTAACATATCTTCCCCTTCACAGCAATCCCATGAAGTAGGTTCTATTGTCCCCAATTCTTACATTTTTTGTTTCAGAATATTACAGGGGTACACATATCTTGATTACATAATTTGATTTTCCAAGTGCCCATCAACACACGAGTGGATTAACAAAATGTGGTATATGTATATCATGGAGTACTACTTAGCCATTAAAAAATGGTGATCTAGTATCTTTTATAACAAGCTTCATGAGACTGGAGACCATTTTTCTAAATGAAGTATCACAAGAATGGAAAAACAAATGCCACATGTACTCGGTACTAAATTGGAAGTAATCGATCAACACTTATGTGCACATACAGAAGTAAAACTCAACAGAAATCAAGTAGGTGGGAGATGGGAAAAGGGGATGGGTAAATTTACACCTAACGAGTACAGTGCAAACTATCTGGGTGAGGGGCACACTTATAACTTTGAAGTCTTGGAGAAGAGGGAGAAAGGGGAGAAGAAAATGTCTTCCATTTATGGTAGATAGGCAAGAGATGGAGAGCAGCTATTTAGTAAAGAGTCATTTCAGTAAACCAGAGCTCAGGTTGCTGCCAAATACCATCAAAAGTTTGAAAAGATCTACTGGCTCTCTTCCTGTCAGTCAGTCCTGGTAAATTGTCTATAGAAATTACAGTTAGACCATCATCTAGCTCTCAAGCATCCTCGAGAATCCAAACAATTGAATTTCCACTGTGCTGGTATGCTTGACTTACTTTTAAATAGAAGAAAAACATCCTGTTGTAAAATAGAAATAAGAAGCTTACCGTATAAATACTAGTAAAGGTAAAATTGTGGAGATAAATGAAGACCACCTAAATGAGGGCAAGCAGAGGCTATTTATGTAAAGCTTGCAATATATCAAGGGAGCCAGCCACCATTGTTTGTATTTGGCAGAGATTCAAAGGCAGCAGGAAAGTGTTACAGTTTAAAGGAAAAAAAAAAAAAGGAAGGCTTCAGGTATGCTCAGAGTGGAAGCTGGGGAAACCAGAAGAAGTGGAGCCATCCTTTGTGATTAGTTTGGAGAGTGTATTTGGCTTTCTTTAGTTGATCCTAAACTGGCAGCAGCAGGAAGCAGGGCAAAAATTAAGGCAGCTGGCAGTTATTGATCAAGTCCTGACCATTCTTAGCCAATTGCTGCAGAGGTTATGGTTTGACTTCCCAGGCTTGTCATTGCAGAGGCTGTGGGTCAGAGTTCTATCTGTATGTATGGAAATACATGAAATGGTCATTGTTCATTTGTATATTCAGTTTCTCCATACGTGGAGACTCATTGCTGAAGTAAAATCTGCTAATTATTTAGCTAGTATCAATTACTGATAGCAAATTATGGTCAAACTGATTAATTGGCATGATTAAAGTATCTAAAGTGAGAAGGAGAAAAGGGAAAATGAAAGATGAAGATTGGAGGAGGAAATGCAAGCCAAAGCAGAAAAGAAAAACGGCAAGTCAATAGCAGAAAACATGAATGAACCGTGCATGAACAAACAGTTATAACTCAGTCTTAGGGACCACAGGTAGCAAGAGCACATACATTCTATTAACACATATTTATCGATTTCCTATAACTCTCTGCTAGAAACAGATGAGGTATTGAAATAAAATGGCATCGGCATTGTTCTCAGTCATTCCCCAGATGTGGAGTTCCTTTCTTTATGAATCAGCCAAAAGCCACAGCCCTCATTTTTTTTTTTTTTCCAACAGAGTAGGCTGAGTATCCCCAGTTATCTCAGTTATCAAGACAGAGATTTTCTCCCCCTTATGTACTTCATCCCTGCCCAGTAATGAGAAAGCCGCACTTGGCCCTGCCTTCCACTCACAAGGGGGCTACACCAGTCCTCTGATGCTTAAGGCTGTGCCATTACCTTGTCTTCAGTCACTAAAGCCACGGACCTACATTTGGGGAGTCAGAGCAGGCTCCAGCCTTCATATTCCATCCCCCGTATTTCTTTATTTCTTAGAAGTCTTATGAATGTGGGATCACTATTTTAGTTACAAACCTTCAAAAGCTATGGATGTTCTTTACATATATATATAGAGAGAGAAAATATTTTATTTTCTTGTTAATTTTAACCATTGTGAAAAAGTGACTAATAATTATTTCCCTCTATTAAATTGATAAAATGTATAGCATAGCTTCTGTATCACTAGGGAACAGATGACTGATAAAAATGAAAGCGCCTTTAGCAGATTAGGGTATAATATATATTTAAACTATATAGATCTATTCTCAGAGTCTAACCTGTGATATGACTCAAACATTTGCAGAGAGCTCATATGTTTTTCTCAGTAAAGCTTATTTGTACTGTTAAAGGGCATTTTTGAAGGAAGTGACAGTGTAAATGCACTTGCTCTTCACTCCTTTTTTTCCCCTTTTCTCCTCCCTCTTTCTCCTTCTTGCATTATTTTGCTAAATTGGCTTCCTTTTTCTTAACATGGCATGATTTGACTGAATTTATTTTTGCTTGGTGAATCTGCAAAATCATGAAATGATTGGTCTTCCACTTACACAGAGGCTTTTCAGAAGTAATTGGATATATAGTCATCACATAGATATCGCATCTTTGAAAATTTTGTTGTGTCTACTTCAGGAGGAGAAGGGAAAGACAGACCTAAAGCTGGCGAAACACACAGCCTTGCCTTTTAAATATGTAACGTATTATCTTCTGTGGGGCCATTTTTCTTATCCATGGAGATGCCACTTGTCAACTCACTGCGCCACTTGAATCATTTGCATATGTACATACCAACTTATAAAAAACAAACAACACTGAAAGCAAAAACCACTGAACTAAGATTCATTTGCTATTAAGATAAAAGATGTTGCTGCTATTCAATCTTGATGTTTTAGTCCCTAAATTGGCATTCACTTAAGTTCAGAGAGCACTTTTAGGAATCTTTTCTGATGGTGTTTTTTTTTAATTCTTCAGTGTATAATTACCTTTGTGACTCATGTACTTGATCATGCAGAATGGAACTTATTAATATTTTCTTCTGAACAGACAAAAGAAACAATAGTTGTTCTCCCTCCAGATAATTGAGAATTCCAAGAACTCCTGGTTTATACTGACTCCAAACCTCCCTCGGTGCCCACCATGGTAAATTACGTAGCTCAAGTGGTGCTATGAGATCATTACAGAATTTCACTATTGGAAGCACATCTTATCTAAAAAATTAGATTTCTATTTTTCTCCACATATCTGTTAATTAATGATTGATTTTTCTATAAAGTTTAACTACAATTTCCAATTTCTAATGCACTAAAAAAATACAAGACACTTCATAGGGAAATCAGATGAGTACTAAAAGCCTGGTTCATTCGTTTTAGTTCCACGGTGTCTCATTAACAATTGAATTACCGTGAGGAATAAAAAACAAATCTGCCCTTGGATGAAAACTTAAGATGAACTTCTTAAAGACAGTGCTGATACTACTTAATATCTGAATGTAGAAAATATTTATATATCATATGTATTAAATAAGCACTAGAAATAAGACTAAGACTCATTAGAAGAAAACTGTGATTAATATCACACCATCATGGTCCTTCTTTAAACAAAAACAAAACATTCCACCATCACCACACACACATATAAAACAAAATAAGTGGAAGGTTAATTAACTTTAAAATTGTTATAGATCACATTCTTAGTTGTAGAGAGGTGGTAAGTGATCTTAACATTGGCGAATACAGGGAAGTTGGGAGGGACACGGCTAAGGCCATATGCAAGGAATCAGCTCAGTAGGAGAGAATAGAGTAGATCTAAGTCTTCATTTAAATTATATTCCCCTTATATTATTCTCTAATCATTAATTAAGCCCCTTTAGATATGCGCTATTTGGTCTCAGTTGTTTGTGCCCATGCTTTTGATATGGAGGGGCAGGGTCATTGCCAAGAGCAGCACAGGGGAGAGCACTGGGCCTCACACAGGCCCAGGGTTATGAGTAGCATCAGAAGCGAAGGGAAGACTTCCCCACAGAGTGGTAGGCTCGTAAATAAATGGCTGGGTGACACTGGGATGGAAGTCAATATTAAAACAATATTGGACAATGGGGCCTGAACCATCATAATTTTTATATAAAAAGGTACTGTGACATAAGTAGTAGTGATGGGCTAATAAAATCTGAGATACACTGGAGATAACCGTTATCCAGACAGAGAGACAGCAAGCTGTGAACAAGGCCAAAATATGGTCAATTATTGTGTGCAATGAGATTATGGGTGAATTTTACTTTCTTTCTGTTAATAAATTTTCTGTAGTAATCATTTATTCTTTTAATAATAAAAATGGTATCATAAATATTATGTTTATGTGATGATGGTACTCACATGGAAGCAGCTAAGCATATGAACTAGGGTGATAACTCTGGGAACAGGACAGGAAACAACTGAAGCCATCTGAACAGACACATCACCAAAGAAGATACGCATATGGCAAATAAGCATATGAAAATATGTTCCACATCATGTCATTAGAGGAATGCAAATTAAAACAATGAGATACTACTACACACTTATCAAAATGGCCAAAACCTAGAACTCTGACAGCACCAAATGCTAGCAAGAATATGGAGCAACAGACAGGAAGGAACGGGTAGAGAAAAAACAGCGGATCTAGGCTACAAAACTGTCCATAATTTAATAAGATTTATTTTGGTTTAAGTAATACATAAAGTGAATACATAGTAGGGAATATGTCTTATCTTCCTCATTTTCTTGTTGAAATAGCCAGAAGACAATATTCAGCTGTAATAACATAACTTCTAAATAACATAATTTCTAAAATGACTTGTCATCTATTAATTGACATTCCAACATACAATCCAGATTTTATTTATATTTTTATTAAATTTTTATCAATTTCAAATATCATCTATATTGTATAAGAATAAAAAGCAGATCCATCCCCATTTTTTATCTTTTCTTCAAAAAGAGAAAAATTGTTATTTAGTATATTATGAATCCTTCTTTCCTATAAATCTTTTTAGAAATTTTGCAGCACTAGGAAATGCTTATCTCATGCCATATCTTTCAATATCTGAAATATGGCATATATTTAAAAAAATAAGTGCTTGTGTGCTCCCCTTCAATTTGAGGGAAAAAAGCTATTTATACTAAGCAGCCTTTAAAATATACAAATCAGTTTTTAATTTGGACCATTGTAAATGAAATAAATTATGCTCTTTGAAGCTCACTCAGAAAGCTATTCATTCATAACTCCTCTTTGCAACTGGAATGAGCATGAAATTTGAGCAAAATTTAAAATAAAAAGAAAACAATAAGCAAATTAGCCGTATTGTTCAAATCACTTACAACTGTGAGATCTCTGTATTTTTTATCTGTGATAAATAATATCTTAAGTATTAAGTTATCTTAAGTATTAATAGTATCAAAATAAGTTTGCATACAAGAAAATTCTTTAGAAATTGTGAAACTATGGAAATATTAGTTCTCATATTATGGACAAGTTGTAATTATTAATGCTCAGTCTATCAATCAACACGTTAGTTCCCACAGGTGCTTTCCCAATTGACAGATTTCCAATTTTATAAAGAAAACTGCATTGAAAAGGTATTAGTCTTCAAAAACTTTTTTTAAAAAAAGAAAAATGCATCTCCTTTACTCAATAGGCATTTTCTCTGTCAGGTACTATTCTGGGTTCTAGAAAAATGAAGGACAATCAGACAAAATGTCTTCCTCAAGAAATTCAGAATCAAGTAGCCAAACCAGGTACACAAACAAGGGACTAAAATGTAGAGTAACGATGCAATGATAGAGAGGGATAAGGGTAAGGTCTAGATATATTACCAAGAAGAAAGTGATTAATTCTGCTTAAAGGTTGAAGGAGAACATTACAGAGACGTTAACATTTGAGTTGGGTCATGTTGCAATTTTTCAGGTGTATAAATAGAAGAGACTTTTAGGCAGAGAAAACAACATGTACAAATGCATAGGTGAATGAGACAGTACTATATGCTCATGAAATGTCAAGTCTCATTGTAGTATTAAGTGAAGAATAGAGAAAGTGCAGAGCAATGTAGCTGAAAAAATAGGCCAGGAGTAGAGCATGGAAGTGCAACCATACCAAAGTTATTTGGTTTTTTTGCTGAAAGTTGTGGGGAGCTAAGAACTTCTTAGTCCCCATGTCTAAAGTCTGCCACAAGAGAATACAGCGGAATGATGCAGATTTTTGACCTTACATATTCACAAAAACTTAAATAACAAGGTTTATAGAAAATTTTAAAAAATATCAGGAGGCTTGACAAATGACTGGATCAAGCATATGTACACAGCCCACACACAAACAGATCTCTGGACATAATGAGCAAGCAAATTGCCTGCTCCAGAATCCTACACAGTACTGAATGTACAATTAAATTACTGTTTGAAGATCACGATGTAAATTCTTCATTACAAAATTAAGCATAAATCATTGAGAAGGAAACAGTCCAATATCCTTGGAGTGCTTCACATAAAACTTTATATCCGGATGTTTTCTAGCCATTTTGTTTTAATGCAATATCCTTTGTCATTGGACTGTGAATAAACTCAGGCATGGCATTTTAGAGAATCCTGCATCTTGCTGCTTTAGAGAAGAATGAAAAAGTAAATAGTGAGTATTTTGTGAAAGTATGACTTGTGATATAAACTTGCAGCCCATTTTAAGGGGCACACATAATTGGTTGAGATTCATCTTTTTCTGGGAAGAAGATAAGCTGTGAGGTGAAATGAGAATGTGGCTATAAGCTGAGATCTAGAGTCTGACCCCTTCTTTGTCAATAGCATATTTGATAACCTTAAATCCTCTTCAACTCTCTGAGCAGAGATTAAATCAACTATGCTCTATAAAATGCTTACCACAAAGCCTAGCACTAAGTGCTCAATAAGTGACAGCTGCCACTGTCAGTTTCCTCAGTCACAGAATATCAGGTTTGGATGGTGTAATGTCAGGTCACTTTTGGCTCTAATTTATGATTTTTAATACTGGAGGTAAAATAGGTATCAATTTTTAGGTAATTTCTTCCTTTTCCTTAGTCTTTGATGAATATTCTTATTCTTCAGAAATTAATTACATGGCTTTGATGATGTTGGTCATCATTTTTACGGACCTCAACCAGTCTTTTCATACCCAGGGGTAGGTATTTTCTGACTATTGGCTTAAGAATCACCTTGGAGTGTGTAAAACATGTAAATTCATGAGCTTTGCCTAAAAAAATTCTGATTCAGTCGATTAGAGGTTGAGTCCAGATGATTCTGATGCATGTGGTACATATGGACATAGCAGAATAATAGACATTAGACACTCAAAAGGGTGGGAGAGTGGGAGGACAGTGAGGGATGAGAAATTACTTAATGGGTGCAATGTACATTATTCAGGTGAGGGCTACACTAAAAGCCCAGACTTCACCACTACATGATATATCCATATCACAAAACTGCACTTGTACCCCTTAGTCTATAAAAATAAAAAATACAAATAACAAATGCAAAATTGGTACAGTCAAAAAAAGAACTATATTGATAGTGTGATATTGTATTCAAGAATAGCTAGAACTGTAATAAAGATAGGATGTTGTTGATGCCGTTGTTTTTAAGAAATGATCTAAATGAGTTTTTTTCTAGCAGAATAAGTAGAAAATTAAAATTCAAGCCTAATTCCTGCCTAAGGTAAGACTGTAGCCCCGCGAGTGCTTGTACCATTTCTCATCTTGACATAACCAGACTTCCTGAGTGCACCGTAGAACATGGTAAAAAACTGCAGATTTCTGCAATTGCAGCACTCTCCACCAATCACCTATTGCTATATTCTGTTGCATTATTTACAGAAGCAGGGAAGTGTAGCCAGAGAAACATATAGATTTTGCATGTATTTTGCAGTAGGAAAATAGGTAAAGCTCTTCAACTACCATTTTAGTACTCTGACCATGCAAACCCTAATGATTTTTATGAGGCAAGCGCAAAGTTTCAGTTTTTAGCTGGACTGTTCTTACTTGAAAAAAACCTTCAGAGAGTAAAAAAATGATCAGAAAACAAGAAAAAAAAAATAAGCTGCTTATGCCATTCTGTGTAATCAGAATTCATAACTCACTCCTCTGTTCACATTTGAGGTTGTCATTATATAAACATTCATTACAGTTCTCTGGAAACCTCATGATTAACAAATAAGAAATCAGAACTAAAAAGCTTCTGCACAGCAAAAGAAATAATCAATAAACAGACAACCTGCAGAATTGGGAAACTACTTGCAAACTATACATCTGACAAGGGACTGATACCTGGAATTTACAAGGAATGCAAACAACTCAACAACAACACACCAAACCAACCCATTAAAAAGTGGGCAAAGGACATGAACAGACATTTTCAAAAGGAGACATACAAATGACCAAGAAGCATATAAAAATGCTTATCATCACTAATCATTGGAGAAATGCAAATTAAAACTACATTGAGATATCATCCTATACCAGTCAGAGTGGCTATAACTAAAACGTCAAAAACATGGGCTCAGGGAAGGTTCTATATGTCCCGCTTTAAATTGGTCCTGGACAAGAGATTTTAAATGTTTTAATCTATCCTGCTTCATGGGCCACTGCTCTATCCAGATGGGCGAATTAGTCGTCCATTGTAAAGGTGTGGGTTGTATTGGATGCACCTGAGCGGCGGCCCCTAATGAAAAGGTTGGGTAGTTAGAGGAAGATTTCACTGTTCTAGCAAATCTCATCCCCACAAAGAGCATGGTAGGGGAAGGATGAGGGGTTGGAATGTGGCCTCTTGCTGGTCAGGGCCTATACATCGAAGAAGGCAGGTACTTTGTCTTGGAGATGCGGACACACCATCCACTCCGCTAACACTGAGAGGATTCCTGAGAAGGCCCTCTTGCAGGCCATGTTGAAAAGCAGATGGTTTACCAGGGGAGGAATAGAGATTCCCTTTGAGAAGGGGAGGAGGGGGAGGAGGTAGCTGCTCCTCCTGTTAAGAGGCAGAAGGCAATGGTGGAGAGAATGGCTCAGGATTCAGGAATTTTACAGCAGCGACACTTGCTCCTTCTTGGCAGGGGAATCCGGCTCCTACGGTGGAGCAACAGCTGAGGAGGAGGAGCGGGTTCCAACGAATTAGAACTCACAGGAATATTCAAGGGAGTCAGCGCTGTTCGCACCATGCTCCATGCAGTTAACACCGCAAGGGGCACAGGTACCCTCTGCCCAGAATTCTTCTCACACAACTTCCCTATTCGCTTCCAGAGTTCTAAATCTAGCATGCCCTCATCTGGGAACCTGCGGCAGTGTTGCCTTACTGCACATAAGAGCTGCGGTAAGGCATTGGGTCCAACAGAACACCGAGCAGCTTTTAAGAGTCACTGCAAAGCACGCAGAGAGATTTGCTGATCTTTCGTCAGCTCTTGCCCCATGTTAGAAATCCCGTTCTGAAACTACACACGTCGGTCCCTTTCCCAAAGCAGCGGGAGGGACTGTCCCTTACCGGCATGATTCCCCTTGTAGTCCGGAAGAGGAAAACGCTCACTGGACTGGCGGATTCCTGAATCACCTTGGGGTCACCACTTGTTGCTGCTGCTTTTCACTCCTGAGCTCGGGAGCGACGGAAGGAATAATTACTGGAAACGCATACTGTTTCGAGAGAAGGGGAGAGGCCAAAACCTAAAGGAGAAAATGACCTCTTCAGCCAAGTTCCTCGCCGTAGTATTTATTTCCAAGGACACGTGCAAAGGGTCAGGTCCGTTTGCTAATTTCTTTCACGACTTTCATACAGATCAGCTGTTTTCAACTGACCTTTGCACACAGCAAACAAGTAGCTTGGGGCAGGTGTTTTCACCTGACCTTTCATTCACCTTGCTCACGTTCTTTCCATCCATGCACCCATCCTTTCTTCTAGGACCAGCCCCCCCCCCCCCCCAGGCTTTTAGTTACCCGACTTTGCTATGAACTTCTATAGCTGTGACAATGTCTGGAGTTAAGGGACAGGAAGACAAAGAGAAAAAAAAAACTATGGGGTACACCCAATCCTATTAGAATCAGAGCTTCATATAATAAAACAGAGAGGAAGGTTCCCCTTCCTTAGGGTTTTGGCTCCAGCAGGATTGCTTTGCCACTGTCTGTCATCACAACCAGGGGCTAGGACATGAGAGAACAGGGAAGGAATAAAAAGAGAAAAAAGAGGTGATTTCCACACTCCCTATGAGTGTTAGATGCTTACTTTCCTGCTTCTCAAGCAAAAACCAAAGGGATTCTTCTTTAGCTCTCTCTGTGTCTTATTGCCCATTTCTGGTGTGCCGAGCTCAGGCTGAGATATATTAATAGCAGAGGAAAAGAAATGGTAAACTTTCCACTTGATGCATGGAAATTTAAATTCAGGTCTTCTTCTCCAAACTTCTTCCTGTGATTGACTTTGTGGAGTCCCAATAGCTGCTCCATGCATTCCGTCCATATTTTATAATTGTATTCAGCGGGGGAGACAGGAGGAACTAGAACATCCAGAGTTAATTATAAACCAAGTAAATTTAAAGTAAATTTCAAAAATTCACAAGTGCTACATAAAGTTAAATGTAATTTCTTTGACAACTGGAAAAAGAATAATTATTCATAGTATATATGATGATGTGTACCTTGGTGTTGTGTTCATAAACATGTTCACAAGAAATATGTATATATGTGAATAACTAATAACTTAAAAGTATGGATTCATCCTTATTAAATTAAAATATTCAGTGTGAAATTACCATCATCAGTTATTTTATTAGTTGTGCAGTTTGAAGGCTAATATTAAACTTGGAGAAAAAAATCTAATCATTTTTAGTCATTTTCATTTTTTCTCAAATAAGTTAAATAAATAGTTATTAATTTAGAGTAAGAAAAGTGAAGATATAAGAATGTAGTCAAAGGAGCCTGATATCGTCCGTGTAATTTTTTTTACAGAAACACACTCCTTAAGGTATTACATTTATGTTTCATCAGGTAACAGTTGAGAGAGATATATCATGATTACATAAGTCACTTAAGAGTGTAACTCTATTTTTTCTTGGTTTGCTCAGTTAAGTTTATCATATTAATAGAGCACCTATAATAAATGAGGAAAAATAACTTTCTTATAGCTACTTAATTCTGTACTTCAGATTATTAAAATTAATATTATCATTTAATATTCACTAATGCACACCACTTCACATGAATTATGAAAATTGCCTGGACATTTTCCCTCTGTTCACAATCAAAATATGTTTGCGAGTTTTTAGAGCACCCTTTCTTAAAGCTGACTGTAACAAAGACAGAACTGGTCAGTAGGTATTTTGAATTTAATGGAATTAAATATAGGGTGACACCTACAGAGTCTACTCCTGGGGGTTTTAAATGAATAATTTTGGATTTTAAAAAGAGAAGATGAAAAATACCTTTTCATCTAATCCATTTGTGGCAGGCATGTCAGTAGGCTGGCAGCCTCGATTGACTGTAGCAGTGGAGATTAGAGACAAACCAAGCTTTTCTTAACTGGGCTAACCTTGATGGGATATTTTGGCTCAAGGTACTGTTACTACATTTCCTCTCTCAGTGTGTGGATCATAGTTCTGGGGAGCTAGATTGAAGCTATGCTGTAAATGCAGTTGAGTTTTATGGAGAAAGAAGGTTTAGATATGCCAGAGACATTTTAACACTTCAGAAGAGGGATTAAAGAAGCATCCAGGTTAAGGAATAAGAGGCTAAGGATGAGATGTTAGTCAAAACAGGCTAAGACAATTTTCACAGAGAAAAATTATCTTGTGCAAGTGGAACAGACTGAACACGTGAATGCAAATTTTGTTTGCAGAAGAATATAACCTTAGAGCTGATTTTTAATTGGCAGCACTGGGACAATTTAGCAATTACAAATTCAGTTTATCATGCTGATTTATTCATTTTGTCCACCTCAAAAAGGACAATGATTTATCAATATCTTTATATTAAAAAACATAAACAGTAGACGCATGTTCAGTTCATGGACTCTGGGGAAGGCTGCTGGTGTCTGAATCAGAGCTTCACCATTTGATAAAATTTTTGAGCTAATCGTTTAACTTCTCTATGCCTCAGTTTCCTCATCTGTAAAAGGTGGCAATAACGGGGTTGCTGTGAGAATGAACTGAGTCAATACATGCCAGTTAGGATCTTGTATATCACAGAATATGTGCTCATGAAAAGACATCTTTTATTATTGTTAGGTGACAAGATCAGAGCCAGTATTTGCTCTGCAAATAGAAAAATAATCAATTGAAGTAGGGCACCACAATAAAATAAAAGTATGTAATACACATACATATGTATATACATAAAATGAAAAATACATGTCACAATGCATATTTTATTTTTATGTAAATGGTATATGTAATCACCTGCCAATTCATTTGAAGTCATTTTGCATTTAAGTCCTCTAAATAGAGTCCTACATTATCTATGTCATAAACCACACTTGTCATGCATAATGTATGATTTCTAGTTTTGGTTTCTTCAAAGTGGAGTGAAAACTTAAAGTAATTTCTTAAGCAATCTAAGTACAGAATCCTAGATTTTTTTAAATTTCCTGCTATCTTTTTCAGTTGTCTTTCTCTATCTAATATAGCAGTAATTTATATCACACTAATTTTATTTTAACCAACTCTTATTTATCAAGATTTTCCCATGTTCAACATAATTTTCAAGGAAAGAACTTATGGGTTTTTTTCGCACTAATATTTCATTAGTTTATTTTCTATTTTTTAACGTTTGTATTTAAAATAACTGATATGACTAGTCTAGAAATGTTTGAATATAAACCCTGCTGGAACTGGTTAAGCACAACATTTTTCACTGTGGATTGAGAATAGCGTGTCAGTTTTGCACCTTCCCTGCACTGTGTACAACAGCCAGGGCGGAGGGAATGGAGACTGAATCTATCTGGTAAAAGTTAATTGAGTTTGTACCATATCTTTCTTCATTTGCCAGATGTTCTTCTCTTCAATTTACCTGCTTTGTAGTAGGTCATAAATTTGACTTCTCAGATTTTAAAATAATAAGACTGATTCAATGCCAGAGAAATACTCATACTGTTTCAATGGATTCCGAGTTTGGTAGCAAGTAGGAAAAATCATTTTGAAAAACTCCTTTTGGATGTTGACAGGGAAATTCTGAGTTGAAATCCATTAAGGATTATCTGATAGTCTTTGGAAAACCTAAAAGTGATGTGAAGGAAAAAAAGAGAATAAAAAATATTGGCTCCATAGAATTGCAGAAATGAGCAAGTTTTGGCTTTCATTTTCCAAAATAACTAATTTTAAAAAAATTGTTAAGTCTGCTGGAAATTTTACCATCACATAATATTCCATTATATAACAAACCAAAAACTGTTTGGCATGTGTTAACATAGCCTCATATTGTCAGTAAAACTGAATTTTAAAGTAAAATCTACTTTATCTCAAAAATATATAATGTAGGAGATTATGAATCAAATCTAATTACTTACTCTTAGAACTATCATTTTGGTAACAGTACTAGTGACTTTGCGTAGCAAAAAAACTTCAGCCAGTACAAAACCTAGCCAGACAGAACATATTATAAAACCTCCTAAATGGCCCAGAAACCTGAATAAATACTCAACACTGGACTCCTTCTTTGCTGGGCTTCTCCATAGCCTTCTTCCTTCTTTCCTTTGAATAAGATCCCAATTTAGGACCACACTAAAAAAAAGTATTCAACAAACTGAGGGGCACAGAGGCCCCAGGAGTATTTAGTGAGAAGGAGAAATGACAGTGGCCGAGAGAGAAAAGCAGATAAAGAGAAACTTACGATGATGATAACCCACAGAAAAGAAATGACAATTCTCTAATGCTGGGGAGATTGGAGGAGAACCCCTGCAATTCTCCTATCATCCCTGGGCCTCTCCTCCATATTAGTCCAGATCGCTTTCTGGAAGGTGGTAACTGAACCAGGATGATAGAGCCAGCACCAGCAGGCAGTGCAGAGTCTTCTTGCAGTATTTTGGCTGTTTCCAGGTGTAAGAAGACAGAGAATATGCCACCAGCTCCACACAATTAAGGCATCATATAACTTTCCTTTGGAACTCAAACAGCATTTCCAAAATCCACTGCTACATACAGAGGTGGACTCAGAATATAACCGTAACAAGTTTTTGTTTGTTTATTTGTTTTTAATGCTGTTTGACCCAGTTTTGAGGCCTTGGCTAGAGACAGGTCAGTTTCCTTTCTTGATTATGTCCTCACCCCAAGCAAGTCCCTCCTCAGGCTTTCTCACTGTAGGGTTGCTGTGCCCCAGGGCTAGGTACAGACAATTAGAAATTGCCCCTGGGGCTCACAAATTATTCTATTTTACCTATCCTCAGGGAGCCTGTAAAACCTGGCTAACCCCACCTGCCTACCCAGCTTGCCGTCACCCCGTCTCTGGGTGAAACCCTGTGTGGCTCAGCCATTTCTCATTTGCAGCCGAAAGTAACACGGAGTTTAGACTTTATCTGAGTGTCTTCATGTGTTCTGTCATCCAAAGAACCTATAATCCTACCAAATGTCTTATAATTATGAAACAATGCCAGATTTGATGAGATATCTATTAGCATAGCATTTGACTGATCTTGGAGAATAGGTGAAGTTGCAACTGATAAATTAAGGCCTTCTAGGCACGAAGATAGTATAAGACACTAAATACATAAGTGAGAAATGACCCTGAGTGTTTGAGGAAAGGCACAGAGGCAAAGCATACAGTCAAGAAAAAAGGAGTTATGGAAGAACATTGAACCTATGCTTAATTACTAGGATGAGGAACATGGTCTACTTCATGACCAAATGGAAGTCATATGGGGACTGCTTAAAATAAAGGAATACGCAGTGCATAAGGAATACCACAATGAATATATATTTCTAAAAAAAATGCACATTACTCATATGTTTCTAAAAGAAAATCTCTAACTTCTTTAGCATCAAAATAGCTAGATTTGAAGACATTCCCTCAAACCACACTCTGCTTCCATCATCTCTATTATGAAGACATCAGAACCACCAAGAGTGCTGTGGGTTCTGAACTGAACTGTGTTAGAAACCCAGGCCCTACACTTAAGTGCTGTATCACTTGGGACATTAACCCATATAATCCTCTGTGACGCTTAATTTTTAGTGTCAACTTGACTGAATTAAGGGATACCCAGATAGTTGATAAAGCATTATTTCTGGATATATTTGGGAGAGTGTTTCCAGGAAAAGATTAGCATTTGCATCAGTGAACTAAGGAAGATCTGCCCTCATCCACTCACTTTGGACCATCCAATCAGATGAAGGGCCCAGAAAGAATAAGAAGGCACAACAAATGTGAATTTGCTCACTCTCCTCTGGAACAGGGATACTGATCTTCTCCTGACCTTGGGCATGAGAACTTCAGGGTCTCTAGCTTTTGGATTTTGAGACTTGCACCAGTGTTACCTCAGGTACTCAGGCCTGACAGAGACTTTCTCAGCTTTGAGCTACGATGCCGACTTTCCTGCTTCTCCAGCTTGCAGATAGCATATTGTGGGACTTCTCAGTCTCCGTAATAGTATGAGCCAATGCCCCAAATAAATTCCCTCTCCTATCTGTATTTATATCTATATCTATCTATATCTATATTTATATCTTATTGGTTTTGTGTCTCTTGATAACCCTAACTATACAACATTAAAATTCCCCTTTTGTATAGTAAGGTTGCCATGTGGATTTAATAAGATAAATCTTGGAAGCAATGGCACAATTCTTGGAATATAACCTCTTAATAAATGACAGTTTTTACTGTTGAGAGCCATATGACATAGGCTTATGATTTGGTTCTTTACTTTCAGACAAAAAAGAAATGCAGTTTCCTAATTTTGTAAATAAACCTGACAATGACACCATTTTGTATGACATTTGGAGAATTAAAACAGATTGTGAAGCTCTATAACTGACTACCAATGTGTTATTATTACATAAATTCCCTCCCCTATTGTATCAGAAGAAAAACCTTAGACGATACATATAACTCATTCAAGTAATATTTCAGCATCTACTATTTATCAGAAATTATTCTTCATTTAAAGAGACAGAGAAAGAGTGAAAGAGAAAGATAGAATTAAAACAAATAGTCTTTATCCAAGTGAATGCAAGCATAAAAAACAAAATGACCTTTTCTAAAAAGCATATTATTTTATTTGGATTTTTAATAATAAATTTTAATGAGGGGCATTATTTTAAGATATTAAATTACAAAATATATTCATAAAGTATCTTAGTTAAAAAAAGTAAAAAATAACCTTGAGTATAAACCTAGAAGACTCTGATTTACAAAATTGAAGTTTCTGAATCTGGTTATATGAGCATAAAGAAATGATAAAATATTTCAAAACTCAATTAGTATTCATTGGGACAGATTAGTTTTATGAATATATCAGTTTCCTATATTCTAAGTCTACTCTGAGCTTATCTAGTCTT
>RJWJ010027291.1:0-22310 GCA_004363605.1 Indri indri
GCATCCCAGAGTGCTAGGATTACAGGCGTGAGCTACCGCGCCCAGCCTGCAAAGCTTTTCTTGTTAGTAGCAAGCAAAGACACATCACTATTACCTTTGCTACCCTCCTAACTCAGCTACTGTCTCTGGAGTGCCTATCAGTGTGCCAGGAACATATGTGCTCTTTGTATGTGTGGCTTTGTAGTTCTCATACATGTTCTCACCCCCACTTTCCAAACAAAAAAATTGAGGCTCAGAGAAGCTGTGTAACTTGCCTAAGCACACAGCTTGTCAGTGCTGAGGCTAGGATTTGAATCCATGACTGCCTGACTCCAAGGCCAACCTGCTAGGGCCTTGGGCTGACTGGTTTCCAGGGTCCCTGGGACATGAATAGCTCACAGAGGATGGCTCCATGTTTTAAAATAAAAACACACATACATGTTTAAACTGTGAAGCATAACTTATAGAAAATACGTAAATTTATAGGTAAGTGAATTATTGTAAAGTACATACCTTTACAATAGAGCATTGGCAGCACCTGAGAAGCCCCCTAGTGCCCCCTCTATCACCACCATAGCCCCCTGTTCTGATTCTTATGGAAATCTCTTCCTGCTTTTCTGTATGTTTTTATCACTTAAGCAAGTACCTCTAAGCAGCACAGTCACCCTTTGCCTGTTTTTGAGCTTTGTGCAACTGGGACCTTACAGTATGGATTCCGCCATGTCTGGCTTCTTTCATTCAACAATGCGTTTGTGAGATGCATGCAGATTGGCAGGTGTAGCAGTAGTTTGTGTGTTTTCATTTATGTGCAGTTTTTATCATATACTATTCTATCATTTATTTATCTTCTTCTAGGGGTGGACCTTGGGGTTGTTCCAGCTCAGGGCTCTTATGAATACTACTGCTGTGAACATTCTTGCATGTGTCCCTGAGTCTGTGCTGGGTATATACCTAGGAGCAAACTCTCAGGGTTCTAAAATGTGCACGCCTTCAGCTTCAGTAGATACTTGACCAAATGTTTACAGAAGTCACTGTGCCAATTTACACTCGCACCAGCAAAATGGGACAGTTCTAGCCCCTCCTCATCTTCACTCATACCCCGTGCTGTCAGTCTTGGTACCTTTAGCCATTTTGCTAGGTGTGTAGTGATATTCCACTGTGATTTCAGACACATGTTTTTTGGTGAAGCACGAATTCATTTTCTCCAAGCGGATGGGACTCCCTGATAATGAGGAGGCTTGTTGTGGAACTTACCAGTTGGCCAGTGTCTGGGCATTTGGTACACACCACCCCTGTCTAAACACAGAGGTAGGCAATTATTGAGGAGTTCTTGGGCTGAGCTCTCTGCAACTGGCCAATAGTAGTTTTGAGAAGTCGGCTTATGGGAAACTCATGTGGGGGTTTGGGCTCCAAGATCAACGAGGCTTGTGCACCTGGGCACCGATGACAGCCCTGCTTCTTGGTGGTCCTCTGCCTGCCCGCCATCTTCATCCCAGCTGTTGCTGTCGTTTGTTGTCCCGTTATTGTCAGTCACCCAGGATCTCATGGGACTGCTAATGGTCAATGCTGACACTTTCTGGGCATCTGTCTAGGCCTCAGTTTCCTCAATTGGAAAGAGGGGCTGTTGGGAAGATTGAATGAGAAGACATGTGCAAACCCTGGGCACAGTGCCTGGCACAGACTTGGGTGTGGCAAGTGAGTGCCTAGGGTGCAAAATTTAGGGTGGCACTCCCCCTCAGATGCCGAGCCCACACTGGCAAGACCCTGAGAACGAGTGCCTCGTTAAATTTCAGCTTTAGGCATCTGGATCCCTTCTTCCTAGTCCCAGCCCTGCTGGCTGGATGCTGCTGTTGCTCTGTCCTCTGCCTCACCCTGTCCAACCCCTGCATAGCCACTCCGGCCAGCGCTGTCCAGACTACTCACTGCGAAACTTCAGGGGACTCTAAGCCCAATTTGCTGGATATTTTACACAACACTTATAAAAAACGAAATAGAATAGAAAATATTAAAATTCATCGTACGTAATAATTGGTTCAGGACACTGAGGTTTCAGTTATACATATGTACATATGTGCTGGGTCATGGTATAAAATGCATTTCTTGACGTGGGTCACAGTTAAAAAAAGCAGCTTTATAAACTTCTGGTCTGTCAACTCTGTCCCGTCATTGGTGCCAAGAACACCATCCACTTTGTCCTCCGCCCCTTCATCTGCCAAGCTAGTCCTGCCTCCCCGAGGCAGAGGCCGGCTCCTGCTTCTCTGTGTCCCTGCCACACCTCACACATGGCAGGCCAGTGGAGCATCCACAGCGGAGCCAGACTGCCTGGGTTCAAATCCCAGCCTGCCGCTTACATGGTGTATGGCCTGGGGCAAGGCACATGTGCTCTCTGTGCCTCAGTTTCCCCCATTTGTATAATGGGGATGACAACACCTTCCTGGGTGGACCAACGTAAGGATCAAATGAGTTAATCTATGAGCAGTGCCCCAGCCAGCCCCTAGTGAGCTCTCAGGGAGTTCCAGCAGTGATCGTATTTATAGCTCAGGCCCCAGCATGGGGTCATTTCTTTGCTTTCCCTGTTGAACTGCCATCCGGCTGTGGCTCACTGAAGGGAGGGTATGCGTCTAGGTAGTGTTTGCAGCTCCGGCTCCAGGCCCCGGGCCCCGCACACAGGAAGTGTAGCCCAGACTTCAGCCTCCCCACTTTGAGTTTCCTCCACTAGGACACACTGGGGAACTCAAGGTTTGTGTCACGTCTGCCTCTCCTGCAGTGTCCCCTGGGATTTGCTCTTCATCCTTGGGACCTCTGTGCATGTTGGTGATGGTCACTGCCTGGGACTCTTGGGCCATGAGCTTTTGGCAGGCTGAAGGGGCCCGGGCACCTGTGGGGGATGAGGGAGAGGCAAGAACAACACAGCTTTCGAGGTCCTTTTTCCTGTCCCTGAAACTTTGTCACTTGTTGCTGCACAGCTGCGTCCAATTTTATTGGAGGGATGAGAGTAACTAACAGGAATTACGACACAGGCCGGGGAACAGGCAAAACTGCCCATTGCATGGGAATCCCACTGCTATGGTGTGAATAGTCATCCCCTCCCAAATTCCTGTTGAAATTGAATCCCCAATGTGGCAGTGTGGAGAGGTGGGGGCTTTAAGAGGGGATTCCTCTTATTAATCTACAATAATCCATCAATCCACAAGTGGATTGATGGATTAATAGATTAATGAGTTAATGGATTAGTGGGTTACCTGGGAGTGGGACTGGTGGCTTTATAAGAAGAGGAAGAGAGACCTGAGCCAGCACACTTAGTCCACTTCTGTGTGACACCTCGAACCACCTCAGGACTCTCAGATCACACAGTCTAGCACATACTAAGGAATAAGGACATTTTTCTAAATGCAACCTCATCCTCCTCACAGACTCTGGCCCTCCATGGGAAAAAAAAGCCTTTAGGGTATTAATGAAGGTGGTTTTGGTTTTCCCTTTTTTTTTTTTTTAAAAAGAATGGATTTTGAAAAAAAATTTATTTTAATTGGCAAATTATAATTGGACATATTTACAGGGTACAATTTGAAATTATGATGCATGCATACATTGTGGATGATTAAATCAGGGTAATTACCATATCCATCGTTTCACATACCTATCATTTCTTTGTGGTGAGTATATTTAAAATCTACTCCTTTAGCAATTTTGAAATATGCAATACATTATCATTAACTTTAATCACCACACTGTGCAATAAATAGATCACTAGAACTTATTCCTCCTAACTTTTAACCTGTTTGGCCAGGATCCGTGTGCATAAGGGACTAGGGCCCATTTCAAAGCCCTGTACCCACTTATGGCTTCACAAAGAACAGGTAGGAGTTTTAAAATTAACTCTCATTGCCTCTCAGAATAACTCATTCCTGAGCAGAGAATTCTCTTAAGGGTGGCAGGGAGGGAGGCAACGTGAGGATTTAGATTCTCCTGCACAGGCAAAGCCCTGGGGTTCTTGCTTCAATTGCATAGATAGTCATTAAAGCTTAGATGAATAAATGAGCAAATAAATCATATTGCAGAGGCTTTGGAATCCAACAGACATGGGCTTGAATCCTTCCTTTGTATTTGTGTGAACTTGGGCAGGTCACTTAATCTTCGGGAGCCTAAGTTCCCTTGTCTGTAAAAGGATATCACAACATTGCATTCATTAAAGACAAAGCTATAGTAACAAAACAAAGAGACTCCACATGTGGTGGCTCAAAAACTATATGTCTGTTTCCCTCTCATGTGTCAGTCCTGGAAGAACAGTCAAGATTGATGAGGAAGTTCTGTTCATATGATCATTCTAGGACCCAGGCTCCTTCCATCTTGTTGCTCTGCCTCCCCTACAGTATTGTCCTCATGTGCATGGTCAAAACCAAGTCATTGCCATGTTTGCACAGGGATGGGAAAGAGAGTGAGTAAAGTAAGAGGCTTGCCTCTGGAGTTGAAAGTGACCCAAAAGTTTCAGACCTAATTTGCAATGATATCCCATTGATCTGAATGTAGCCAGATGGCCAGGCCAACTGCAAAGGAGCCTGGGAAATGTGGTCAAGCTGGGTAGCCATGGGTTCAGCCACAATTCTCTTTCTATGGAAGAAGGAGAGATTGCCCTTTGGTGGATAACTAGCTGTCTTATCATAAATAGTGACATCAGATAGCCATAATAAGAACTAAGTCATGTATAATATGCAAAGCATAGGACCTGATACAGTCTGCACTTGGGGAATGGGAGCTATTATTTAATAATTTCAAAGGAATTCTCTTAGGATGAAAGTTATAATAATGTAATCAGAGTGCATGTTTTTCATGGGTCTTTAGTGGGGCAGAGGGATATGGAAAAAATAAAAGGGCTTAGCCACAAATGTTTGGACAAGACTCAGGGAGTGTATAGCCTAGAAGGAAAAAGCCTGTTGTAGGATGTAACACCCGCTCCAGGTACACCTCAAGGTGGAGTCTTGGAGGAAGCATTGACTCTCTAGAGGTGTCCCTCAGATGAGCCCTAGGATATAAGGATTTCGAAATGGCAAGAGACCATCATGACAAACATCAGGCAACCTGCGACTTGGTTGTCACACCACCAACAGGTTCTACTTGTCATATTCAAGAGGAAGTTTTCAGGAGGGGGAGAGAGAAAGCCAGCAGGACATTCAGGTATACCTGTGTTTAGTCTTACCATTGGGCAAATCACTCACCTTTCTGAATTTCGTATTTGTCCATGTACAAAATGGCAACCCAAACACTCACCCTATGGGGTGGTTATGAGGTGAAGCAAGATCATGGGTATGCCGCACACTCTGAAGGGCACTACAGATGTGAGGAATTAGGGTAATTAACTAAAAGTGGGGGAAATCCATCACTAGCAGTCAGGTGCGTCACCCAGCCCCACTGGGGCTCATGTGGTGGGTGGAGCCCACATACCTGTCCAAGAGAAATGCCTTCCTGTCCCCCCGGGAGTGGCAACAAAACTGTCAGTCTTAATCAGCACTTCCTTTCTGGAAGCTGCTTCCTTCATGTCACAAACTTGGCACAGTTCAAACCTCTGCTTCAAGAGTTATTTTCTTTGGGTCTCGCAAATCCTCTTTTACCTGGAGGAGACAGAGGCTCCACATTTTTTTCCACCTGGGAATCACCACAGTTCTAAGGCTGTTCTTCCTTCCCTGCTAAAGACATACTTGTGTGTCTACACCCCTCAATTTTCCAATCTAACTTTTATCAAAGTTAATTGGCATCACAGGATTAAGGGAGGCAGCAAGAGACCAAGAAATCAGCACCAAATTCTGCCTCACCAGGTTGCTGGGAAAGTGATGGGCCTCTGGGGGGACACCACCGGGTTTGAGTCCCAGGCCGATGGCCTTGCTTCAGGTGTCTCTGCAGAGCAGGCTGCAAGAGTGCACTGTGCACCTGATGTTTATTGCAGCACTATTCAAAATAGCCAATGTATGGAATCAGCCTAGATGTCTGACAACTGATAAGTAGATAAAGAAAATGTGGTATGTACACATAATGGACTATTATTCATCCATAAAAAAGAATAAAATCCTGTCATTCGCAGCAGTGTGGATGGAACTGGAGGACGTTATGTTAGGGGGAATAAGTCAGGCACAGAAAGACAAATACTGCATGTTCTCACTCATATGTGGAAGCTAAAAAAAGTTGTTCTCATAGAATTAAAAGTAGAACAGAGGATACTAAAGGATGGGAAGGCTAGGGGGAAGAGGCATAGGGAGAGATTTGTTAAAGGATTCAAAATTACAGCTAGATGGGAGGAATAAGTTCTAGTGTTCTATACCTCTGTAGGATGACCACAGTTAATTATAACACAGTTTCAAATAGCTAGAAGGAGGATATCGAATGTTCCCAACACAAAGAAATGATAAATGTTTGAGATGATGGATGCGCTAATTACCCTGATCTGATCACTATACATTATATGTATTGAAACATCACTGTGTACTCCATAAATACATACAATTATTATGTGTCAATTAAAAATATAAAAATTAAATTTAAAAATGCACTCTGGTCAGAGCCACAGCCCGGAATCCATTTGTGAGGTTGGGAATTAGGATACTTTGCTCTAACTTAAACTAATACAAAAGATATTTTCACCTCTTTGTCTTTACTAGAAATACTTACTACATATTAGTCAGATAGCAGCTATTCATTGGGCATCTCATGGCTCATCTCTGGGTTGGGGACTGGACTGCACTTGGATTCTCAGAGCAGCTCTAGGAAAGGTTTGGCTACTTGCATTTTACTGATGGAAAAGCTGGGCTCAGAGAGGTTTCGTGATTCGCCTGAGATTGCACGAACAGTAGAGATCAGAGAATGTGTTTAAGCCCCCTTCTATCTGGCTCCACAACCAGGATGCCAGGTGAAAGTTGGGTGGGAAGGGAAGACTTCTGGCCTTAGAGGACCTTTAGCTGATGCCACTGCACTTGGAGAGAGCCATCCATGCAACCTGTCTTGGTGCTGGCTGGACTTCTGGGGTCCGTCCTGTCCAGGGCTGACATCTGTGGGGTCTGTGAAAGCCTGGTTCAGGCAGTTCTGGTTCAGCCTCTCCTTACTCCGCACCAGGTCGTGGGCTCTCTGGGCCTGCAATCCACAGAATCCAGTGGCTCTTAACCCTTGTGTGTACAGAAGCCATTTAACATTAAAACATTCAAAATATTTTTAGTCTCTCTTTAGTATCCTAATTGAAAATACACAATGATAAAAAGGTAATCTCAATTTAATAATATATGAAAATAAGTCTGTATTTTGTTCATCACAATGTTGATGTAAATGGGTCCTAATGTAGAGATACACACAGGTAATTCACAGAGGAAATACAAATGGCCGATAAGGATATGAAAACATGGTCAATCTCACTAGTAATCAGGGAGACGCAAATGAAAACAACAATAAAACATCATTTCATTCATTAGATAGGCAAAAATTAAAAGTTTGATATTATCCAGCGATGACAGGGTATGAAGAAATGTTTACTTTTTCTATTTTCTGTTCACGGGAGCATAAATCAGTGCAGCCAGTTTGGAGGGGAATAGGGCAGTGATTATTAAAATACATCCCATACACACGCACTGATTTTTAGCAACTTTACTTCTTGATAACTCTTTTGGTGTACAAGCTGAGATGAACACTGACTCACTGTATGAAGCAGCAAAAACACTGGAAACAAGTTAAACGTCAGCACTTAGTGTCTAGGATGTAGTAAGTACACAGTAAGTTTTAGTTATTTTTTTTTTTAAATGAAATCCTGGCAAAGAGGTCTTTAACTCTATCTGTTTGAATTTTTTGCAACAAGAATTAGTAATGTATTACTTATGTAACTAAAATGTTTTAAATAAAAAGAAGAAAAATAGTTGTGCATATGCGAGTGTTGGAGGCATATTCTGTATTCAGTCTACACACAATGTTTGGTAAACAAATAAAGATAGATTCCTTGCAAAATTTTTGCCCACCTTCCATCCCTTTGAAGGCCTAAAACCCGTAAGTTATACACCTTTAAATAAAGCAAACACAATTGCTTTGTTGGCCAAGTTTTTATAAATTGGTGTAACCCAAATATAGATCAGGCCCTATGTGGTCCAGTTTATGCAGGGTCACATACAAAGCAGCATAGCCTATCAGCCAAAACTAACTTAAAAAGGAATTTCAGGAACACACAAAAGCCTTAAGGGAGAGCCATTGAATAACCTCAACAACATTTCTAAAAGTTCTCCTTTCTCTTCTTCCCCAGTGCCCACCTCCCCCCGCCCCCCGCCGCCCCAAACCACAGTTGCCTTGGAGTCTTCCGCATTCTGATCTCTCTGCACCCCACTCCCTGCTAAAACTCTGATAACTAGGTTTTCTCTTTTCTTACCCTCTTCTCTCCCTCCCCTGCCAAGTTCTTTAAGATCTGTATCAATTTAATCTCTCTGGGTTCTTTTTATTTTAAGTTTCACTTCCCCAATTCCTGAATTCAGCACACAAACAAAAGCCCGGAAATCAACTCAAGAAGAAAGATTTCTCCCAACTCTCCATTCCACTATTTCTTCAACAATTTGCCTAAATATGCATCACAGAAAGCCCAGGGAAAGCCTGGGAGCACGTGCGCGTGTTAGCGGTGTTGATCCCTGTCACACTAGATTCGTCAAGAAATCAGTTTAATTAAGCCTGAGTGTTAACAGACCTCCTGTTTTTAAAACAAGCCACGGCTACAATAAAAGGTCCCCTTTCCCTGGACACATAATCCTATTTTAACATTGAGCTATTGGCCATGAAACCTTCCTGTGTTAGGCAGATTATCAAGTAAATCACGTCCCACTTAGCAAGGGAAGGGTGGTCAGGGAGTGAAAAGTTAGAACAACCTCCTTCTTTAAAATTTTAGTTTGCTTTTCAAAATTTCTTTATGTATTTATTTGTTTAACATTTATTTCCTGGATTCTAAGCTAAAGGATATACATATGTTATCTCATTCCCTCTTTGCTACTCCACTATGAAGTAGTAATTATTTCCATTTTTCAGATGAATAATCTGAGGTTTAGGAAAGTCAAGTAAAAACTCATTTAAAGTTACTCAGTGGCAGAGCGTCTATGATCTTTTCACTGCAGTAGCTGGACTGGGAAACAGCAAAGCAAAGCTCAGCTCCACCATTCACTGTCTATATGAGATTGAAAAAGTTTCTTAATGTCTCTAAGCCATAGTTTTGTCATCTGCAGATAAAGTTGTAAATACCTAACTGAGAGGATTTTTTTGGAAATTAAATTCAGTTACAGATGTGAAAGTATTTAGCTGAGCACCTGATACATTGTAGGGATACCGTAAGCCCCGCAGTGTGTGGATTCGTTTTTACAGGAGGAAAGCCATGACCAGCATGACTGTGGCTGATTTTGTTGATTAGCTCACTTACTCCTCATCACAACTCCCTTCTAGCTTAACTTGTCATATTATAGATCCTATGGAGCTAAGGACAAACCTAATCAAAGCTACATCTCCCAGATTCTCTTGCAGCTAGAAATCTGCATATGATCTGAATTTTGTCAAATGCAAATCTTGTAAGCGAAATGAGCAAGAGAAGTCGGTAGCCATGCACGGGAAGCTCAGATGTGCTGGCCAGTGGGGTGTAGGCATCTGTGTTAGAGCTGGCTGTGGTGGAGTCTGTAGAGTCCATTTCTCAGTATTGTAGGTTCTGATGAGTGAGCTGCGGAGACTACAGGTTTTATAGTACAACGGTCCCATGGTGTGGATTGGCATTTCTCCTAGCAAAGTGGCTCTTTGGCTATGATATTTCTTATAGCATTCAAATCTGGTTCTCTAGACCTCCTAGACATTCTGTGAGCTATGCAATCCTCCTTCATAAATCCCTTTCTGCTTAAACTGACTAGCATAGATGCTGTTGTCTAAAACTAATATTCAGAGACTAACACAGCACCACCCAGGATTATGGAACTGGACATGTCAACCTTTAGTGTTCAAGACGTCTGTTGGCATATGGCCAGCGTTCTCAACTAATACATTTTAAAATATATATTTCCAGGTTGCGCTGTAACAGGCAACAAACAGAAGATTGATGGTGAACAGAGATCACTTCTGAATTTTCTCTTGATTTTTCATTTTATGAAGTATTTTAACTGTCTGTGGTAATTTCATACTATTTACATCATTAAATATGAAACATCTGATTTTGAATCAAAAGTGCAGTTTGTTATGTCTCAAATAAGAAGCAGTACAATTAATCAAAGTATGCGCCTAAACTGTCAACACAGTCTTGCCATCTTAACGGTAGCTGGTTTCTGCCTACTTAAGTCACTGTTGTTGCTTCTTGCTAACAGGTGAACTTAATCCTAATTGGTATATGGGCATCTTGTGAAGTAAAAGACCAGAAGACCGGAAGTCTGGAGTGGGAGCGTATCCACTATCCATCACTCATCTTGAGAAGCTCAGCACTCACCTGGCCCTCTGCTTTCCTTCCTGTAAAAGCGGCAGAAAAGTGGTTCTTAATTTATTTTGAGTTATAGAACTCTTAAGAATGTTGATTTAAGCTGTCAGTCATCTCCTTAAAAAATAAAAACATGTAAAGTTTTGAAGACAGTATCAGGAGACAGAGGCTAGTCAGTGAGTTTGTTAAAGGTCTAAGCACCTGGAGATGAGGACCAGAATTCAAGAAGATTATTCAGCTTTAGGATTAGATCAACACTCCCGTTTTTTGGTTTTAGATTATTGTTTTAAAATACCTTCAATTCCTTTTGCCCACTAACAGAATCAAAATTCTGTTCAACCCCAAAATCTCCCAGCAACCCCAAATCTCCCAACAAGTACATTTCTCGATATGTGCGTGTATCTAAATAATATATATTCATATATGAAAATACATATATGTAAATATATATGTGTGCATAATACACACATATATGCATACACATATATACATAATATATATACACATACAATATAAAAATTGTATACTATAGTTACGGGTTTTTTGGCTTCAAGCAATTTAGATAAGTATTTGGAAAGCAGGACACCTCTGTGTCTGTGAGTCTGGAAAGTGTCATTTTGACGGTGTTAGTCCCAATTCTTAAATCTTCAGGTTCACCCCTACTGGTACCTTTCTGGCTAAGCCAGGAGGCCACAGAGGAAATGGCTTGTACACGCCAAGTGGCCCCTTGAATAAAGCCACCACTCTGGGTCTGGGGTGCCGGGAGGACCAGCGAGAGACACTTAGCTCTGTAGCAGGCTGCACTAAATTTCTTCCTTAGATAAACGGAGCTAAATCCTCGTCATTGTCCTTACAAGGTATTTCTAACAGCTTCGCTATTAAATGAACTCTGGTGGTAAATAGAGAAAGAAAGAGAGAAGGTCAAGGGTAGGTGACTTTGATGACCACATTTTGCCACTTAGAGGTTACCCAGCTTTTGCAAAACTCTATCTGCCTTGTTTAGTTAGCTGTTTCTACACTGGAACAAACAGACCTTTTTACAAAAATAAAAGCTGAGAAAGAAGCTTGGCTGTATTCGTAGGCCCAAGTTTTCCACGGGTTAGGTTAGCTATAAATTAACCAGTCTGCAAAATATATAAATAAATGAATTTCTTTGTTCGAGCTATCTCCGGTAGGGCTCTCATTGCTTGTTGTGAAGCCTGGTGGCCGTTCCACTGCCCAGTGCTTTTATAAATACTAATGAGTGACATATTGAGAAAAATTGTACCTACAAAAGCAAAGTCTTCTTCCATGCAAATCAGGCCTCAATTCCCCACAGATAAGGATCTTTTTGATGGAACACATGCAAAATCTCCAGCTCTTAATTCTTTCATTAGTATTCCAGGCAGATGGCTGCCAAATAACAGAGAAAACTGTCTGAATTGCTGTGTCTGAAACCTAATATTGATTTGTTTAATAGTGTCAGGAAGTCAAAATTCACAAATCTCCTGTCGATTGTTTATGAGGCAGTTAGCAGAGAATTGGTTGCCCCTGCTTAATTAATAACTCATTACTGAAATTTGATTATATGCTTGAATGCTTTAAATGGGCTCTAACACAGCATCTGCAAAGTGGTGTAGCGACAAGGTAGGGCGGCTCGGAAACCTTCCCCGTTTAGACCTGTGCCACTAGAATTCCCCCACAGTCATGCGACACAGGCCTCTTTTGAGTTTCTTGCCAGGGTCAACCTCCCTGGTGTTAGTATGTTGGTTTAAAAGGTGTTTGGGGGTCCCATGAACTGAAGAGAGGAGGGGTCTGAAATTTGGGCTGGAGACATTTCTAGAAAACACACTGGACATGGACATAGTTTATTGGTCACTTGATCAGAAGAGACATATCTGTGGTGTTATCTGTGGGTGCACGATTCTGAGGGTAGGAGCTGACGGAGAGGACTAGCTGGTGGGAAGGCTGAAAACATGCTATTCCTTAAGTGTCGCTGTTTCAAAAAATAAAAATTCAGCGTGGCCAGTCGCTCGACGTGTTGGCAGACTGGCAGGATCAAAACCAGGGAGGTCCTGGCATCATCTGACCTTCTACTCTGAGGCTGGGGGTCTGTGGGAGGTGCTGCCCCACACAGGCCAGTGGCAGGGACAGGCAGGGAAGTTACGGTGACATCAGAGGATGAGGATGTCTCTGCTGTATCTCCAGATTGAAATTCTAATGTCTTCACGAGGTAACACATGTGACAGGCGGGGCCTGGGCTTGCTTGGAAGGGCAGCTCCCCACGGATTTGCGATGTGGGCACTGCCCCTCCTGACCCGCTGGTAGCCCCTCAGCCCTGCCGCTCGCCCCCCAGACCACTGGCCTTCACCAGGGCTCGACTCTGGCTGAGACTGCCCCGAGTGACTCTGAGTCTCCCTCTACTTTTGTTTTAGGTGCATCAGGAAGAGAGCAGATGGGAGGGGATTCATAGCTGTGCCCCTGTTCTGTGTCTTTCCAGCTGCTGTGGCAGGGTCAGGATGGGAGCAAGCATGGGCAGATGAATGAGTGTCCCCACCGCAGCATGGCCCTTGAGTGGATAATGGGGTAGTGTTCCCAGGCTAGCGCAGAAGAAGATCTGTAGCTCACAGGGGATTAAGGCTGTTGACTTAGTGGCCATACCGGGCACCGGCAAACACTGATGGAATAATCGCGGTGCATCTTGAAGGCTGCTGCAGTTACGCTATGGCAAAATAGGACTTACTGGGCTAGCTGCGACCTGGCCACCACTGGAGGGTTATTGCATCGTTTTAGAATGTTGTCATTCTGGAAAAAATGCAAGAGTACGTTCTAAATTCCAAACAGCTGACTCACAAGTGAACTTTTGGAAGCCAACCCTTTGTCATTGAGGGCTGCTTGATCGTAGCCTCGCACCGTGGTGCATAAAGGCCCCGTCTCCGGGCAGTCAGGCCAAGCATGTCCAGGGAGGCCAAGCCCTGCGGCCACCCTCCTGAAGGAGCTCGCCATCAGATCGCTTGTAAGAGGGTAAGAAGCAGCTCAGGCAGTGCACAGGAAGGCCCCAGTGAAGGGCCGTGAGATTGCAGAGGGAGGAGAGGTCACTGCCAGCTGGTTGGGCCAGGGAAGGCTCCTGGGAGGAGGTGGGACCAGAATGGGGCCTTGAAGGGTGGGTCAGATTTCACAGGGTGGGGGGTGGCGGAGCATTCCAGGCAGGCATAGGAGTGGGCTGGTCAAAGGTAGGTTTCAGGGACGGCGACTGGCCAGGTCGGCTGGAAAGGAGCGTAATATGACCGGCCCGTCTCCTGCCTGGGGTCTTAATTGAACCAGTCAAGCTTTCAAAATGAACAGTTGATCATTTGATTAAGACGGGCCTTTGACTCTTGCAAGACCCACAGAGACTGATTTTTATCAAAGTGGATCAGAAAGGTTTGCGTGGAGGAATGCTGCCCAGAGTTAGGAGGGAACTTTCTCACTGTCCTAGGGCCCAGCCCCAACTGCCGGTTCTCAGGAGTGTCCCTCCGTCGGGTGGGCGTTCAGGGCTGAGGCCGGAAATTGAATGGCCACCCACTTTAGAGCGGCTGGGTCCTGCAGCCTCGCTCACTGATGCCAGTGACAGGACCTTTATCAAGCCCTGCTTCAAAGGTAAAACCTGGGCTTTTCCTGCCTGCAGCCTCCAATCAGGAGTGTCCCCAAACGCACGGCTTCCCCTTCACTTAGCCAGCTCTGGTGCAAGGAGAGTTGCTGTGCCGTCTGCCGTGAAGGCGATTTGTCAAAGTGCTATTAAGGACTTTCAGTTATACAAAAAAAGAAAGAAAAAATAGAGTCAACTTTTTTTTTTTAACTCTAATTTATTATGCTTGATTACGCAGCTGGAATGGGAAGGTAGCTGCTGTTTGTAGTTAAATAACTCCTCACAATTTCTTAAAGAAATGATCTTCAAAGCTTTAACGGGTCAGTGGCTCAAGTACAAAGGAAAGATTGATTTTCATCCTCCCACCCTTTGTTCCCAGAGTTTAAAACAGACACGTTTGGGTAAATTAGTTTGTCTATGTTATTAATGGAAGAAGTTATTAAACTCCCATAAATATACGGTGGTATCTTGCTTCAAAAGTCAAATTTGTTTTAAGGAAAAAGAGTAAGAAAGAAAATGTGGAAGAAAAGCCCAGAAGGTCTATTGGTTATTATTATTTCATTTCTAGATGTGACTTTGGATCCGTGAGCTGGAGAAGGGGCTGGCTCTAGATGTCCCCCAAGTAGCGGGACAAACGCCCAAGGAAGGAGACCCCCACACACACATTAAAAAATCCTTGTATTTGATGAAAAGCGTTCAGAGGTGGATTATGGTAGGAGTCAGGATGCTCATGGGTGGGAGGGTGAGGGAAAGATATTCCATGACAGATGGGATGATCGAGAACGCTTCAGGTTTTAAACCTGAGGGGCTGGTGAACACTGGAGCACTGAGGGTAAAAGGTTTTTCTCTGCTCAAGGGGCCATTCTGGGAGAGAGGATCGGAAAGCACTCACCTGAGTGAGGGAAGCTCACATTCTGGGCCAAAATGTGAGGGAGACACAGCTTCAGGGCCCACCCTTGGGGGTCACACCCAAATAGCTGGGGATCCCAGGCCCCAGTGTGCTTATACAGGTAATGCTCCAACTATGCACAGCACTTTACAGTTTATAAACCTCTGAGTTCAGTATTTCCTTTGAACCCCATAATGACCCTGGAAGTTAGGCTGAACAAGCCTCGTGATCCTGATTTTGCAGATTTGGAAAGGCAAACGCAAAGCATTTTTCCTTTTTCGCCCTTGAGTAGAAAAGTAGAATACAGGGAAGCATTTGGAAAGTAGGGAAAAGCTGAAAGAGGAACACGAAAATCAGTGCCAGATGACATTTAGCGTTTTGGGTTTTTCCCTTTTGGACTTTTCTCAGTGGCCACACACACATGCTCATGTGCACACACACACACACATGCGTACTCACTGAGCGCTCGGCGTGCCAGGGATTATTGTAAGTGCTTTTTACATGCAAACTCATTTATTCCTCAAAGCAGCTGTGCTAGGTAGGCACAATTCTTACCTGTATATTACAGAAAACAGAGGCACAGAATGGTTCTGCCTCGCAGGTCACACAGATAGTGGGGGCGAGAGAGGGTAAGGTTTGAATCCAGGGGGACCAGCGGGCTCCGGCACCTGTCCTGCGTTCCTCGCCACTCTGCATTCGGCCTCTTTATGCATCTGTTGACTTATTTAATATGGATGAAATCATATCGTATCTACAATATTTAATCCTGCTTTTTTGTCATTTAGTATTGCCTCATGAGCATTTCTGATGTCATTGTAATTCTTCTAAAATGATGTGCAGTGGCTGAGCCACCAGATGAAGAGGTCTTGGCTGGAGTTAACTGCCTTGCATGGGTCCCACAACCCAGGACTGGGACCAGGTCCTCTGGCTCAGAGTTCAGCACTCTTCCCACTGCACACTGTCAAGATGGTCACAAAACAAAAGAGAGAAAAAGTGTGAATCCACGAGTAGCCAGGATGTGCTGTCACTTTTGACAGTGGCCCAGGGATCTGTATAGCTGTGGGCCAACACTATTTTCTTGTTACCCTAGTTGTCCTTGTTTTAAATCCTGCGTGAGAAATTAATTTTTCAGCTCAAGACTGGGAAAACCTCTGTGTCCCCCGAAAAGTAGACATGCTTCCTTCCTTTTCTCCTGCATAACTATTTTTCCCTTTTCCCTTTTGCCGCCAGGAAGCTCGGTATTAAATATGAAGCTAAACTAAAGCAACTATGTGGTCTCTCATGACCTGCACATCCTTCTTTCGCTTCCCCTAGTCTCGATGGCCTACTCTCATTTACATTTTCTCAGGTTCTGTTTTATGTTTACATGTTGCCATGACAAGTGTTACCAGGTCTCCTTGATCTGTGAGGAGCAGCCACCTTCATCTGCTCAGGGCTAGCAGCTTCACATTGTGGAGAGAACTGAGAAAAATAATCTTGAGCATTCAATGTTGTGCCCCACGTCATTGTTTATAAAGCTTATGTACAACCATATCCTAATTAATCATCCTCCCAGGCATGTGAGAGGAAAGAATGATCATACTCAGCCCTCTCTTACAGCTGAGAGACTGAGGCTTGGAATAGAATAGAAGTGCTTAGCCAAGGTCATGCCCAAGCCTCTCTCCACTCCCTGGGATTCTTCCGAAAAGTACCATGATGTCTCAGTGCAGAAATGGGAATTCCTTTCCTCTCCTCTCTCCTAGTCTTGCTCTTCCCTTGTGTGTAGAAGTTTCCCAAGATGTACTAGTGAGCTGATTGGTGTTGTTACTGAGCGATATTTTGAAATCAATATATTGGTTTTAATAAATTATAGTGAGTGAAACTGGTTTTCCTTTTACAATAGTAATGCAATACACTCTTTTAAAATAAATGTGTTAAAGTTACAACAAAAAAAGCAAATCAATTTAAAGAAAAATACTGAGTCTATAATATAAGGGTAGGTATTCAGATGCAACCAAACAGGTGAGATGGCTGCTTCCTCCTTCTTGTCTTTCTTCCCACCATCCCCAGCCTCATTCTCAGCTCACTACCAACTAAGAACTGCATTCACAGATACAGGAGTTGGTCTCACAGAGAGGACTCCAGAAGACCAAAATGTTCTCACGAGCCAAAGGAATGAATTTCTAATATAAAAATTTCAGACCAGCAGTGAGGGAGATTCCTTATATCCGAAAGGCAATCCACACTCCTAATCAAATATCCAAGGATGAGGTAGTATCAGTTAGCCCAGGTTAAGTTCCTCTTTGCCACTATGGCAAGCCAGTTCATCTGTCCGCAACTCTATTCATACATCTGTAAAATGGGTGATGCTACCTTTAAAGTTAGGCTAAAGTTAAGGTTACTTCCTCCAGGATTGCTCAGGCTTGCTTCACCCAAAGTTACAATGTTCCTCTCCTTTCTTCTTCACAGCAGGCCCAGCCAAACAAATTAATTCACCCTTAGGTGACCTGTGGGTGCAAAGGGCCAAGAAAAATTAGCTCCATGAGGCACTCTAGGCTCTACAAACACATTGGATATCCATGGTGTGGGGCTCACTGTCTGGGCCTCAGTCTGCTCCCCTCTGGGATGAAGTGGGATGAACTATGTCAGGTCCGGCAAATAAGAGCTTCCTGGAGTGCTGTGTATAGAAGAATTCTGAGTTTATTCATCAGTTCCAGGAGATTATTGGTGGAATCTTTGGGGATTTCTAGATACAAGATCATATCATCAGCAAAGAGTGATAGTTTGACTTCCTCTTTCCTGATTTGGATACCCTTTATTTCTTTCTCTTGCCTGACTTGCCTGGCTAGGATTTCCATCACTATGTTGAATTGAAGTGGGGATGGTGGGCATCCTTATCTTGTTCCAGATTTTGGGGGGAATGCTTTCAACTTTTCCCCATTCAGTATGATGTTGGCTGTAGGTTTGTCATATGGGGCTTTTATAATTCTGAGATATATTACTTCTATGCCTAGTTTGTTGAGAGTTTTTATCATGAAAAGGTAATAGATTTTGTCGAGTGCTTTTTCTACATCTATTCAGATGATCATATAGTCTTTGTTTTTGCTTTTGTTTATGTGGTGAATCACATTTATTGATTTACATATATTGAACCACCTTTGCATCACTGGGATGAAGCCCACTTGGTCCTGGTAGATTATTTTTTTGATGTGTTATTGAATTTGGTTTGCTAGTATTTTATTGAGGATTTTTGCATCCATATTCATAGGGATATTGGTCTGTGGTTTTCTTTTATGTTGTATCCTTTCCTGGCTTTGGTATAAAGGTGATACTGGCTTTCTAGAATGAGTTGGGGAGGATTCCCTCCTTCTTAATATTATAGAATAATTTCTGTGTTATTGGTATCAGGTCTTCTTTGTAGGTCCGATACAATTTGGCTGTGAATCCCTCCAGTCCAGGACTTTTTGGGGTGGAGTGAGGAGGTTTTTAATTACTGTTTTGATCTCGCTATTTGTTATTGGTCTGTTCAAGAGTTCTGTTTCTTTCTGGTTGAGTCTTGGGAGGTTGTGTGTTTCCAGGAACTTGTCCATTTCATCTATGTTCTCTAGTTTATGCATGTAGAGATTTATGTAGTATTCATGAATGATGTTTTGTATTTCTGTGGTATCAGCTGTAATGTCACCTTTTTCATTTCTGATTGAGCTTATTTGGATCCTTTCTCTTCTGTTCTTGGTTAATCTACCAAGAAGTCTGTCAATTTTTCTTATCTTTATAAAGAACAAACTTTTTGTTTCATTGACCCTTCATAATGTTTTTTTGTTTTCCAATTCATTTAGTTTTGGTCTGACTTTTGTTATTTCTTTTCTTTTGCTGGCTTTGGGTTTGGTTTGTTCTTCCTTTTCTAGTTCTTTGAGGTATGACATTAGGTTGTTAATTTGTGATCTTTCTGTCTTTTGAATGTAGGCATTTAAAGCTATGAATTTCCCCCTGAGGAATGCTTTTGCTATGTCCCATAGGTTTTGATAGTTTGTGTCCCCTTTGTTGTTCAGTTCAAAGATTTTTTTGATTTCCATTTTAATTTCATTCTTGACCCAATAATCATTCAGCAACAGGTTGTTTAATTTACATGACTTTTGTGTAGGTTTGAGTGTTTCTCTTGTGATTGATTTCTAAGTAAATTCAGCAAAGTCTCAGGATGCAAAATGAATGTACATAAATCAGTAGCATTTCTATATACCAATAACAGTCAAGTCGAGAGTCAAATCAAAGACTCGATACCATTCACAATAGCTACAAAAAATTAAAATACCTAGAAATATACTTAACCAAGGAGGTAAAAGATCTCTACAATAAGAACTATGGAACTCTGAGAAAAGAAATTGCAGAGGATACAAACAAATGGAAAAACATATCATGCTCATGGATAGGTAGAATCAACATTATTAAAATGTCCATACTACCCAAAGTGATTTACAAATTCAATGCAATCCCATCAAATTGCCAATTTCATACTTCACAGATCTAGAAAAAATAATTCTATGCTTCACTTGAAACCAGAAAAGAGCCCAAATAGCCACAGTAATCTTAAGCAAAAAGAACAAATCCAGAGGTATCACATTACCAGACTTCAAACTATACTACAAGGCTATAGTAACCAAAACAGCATGGCATTGATACAAAAATAGAGACATAGACCAATGGAACAGAACACAGAACCCATTCATAAAAGCATCTACCTACAACCAACTGATGTTTGGCAAAGCAGACAACAATGTACACTGGGGAAAAGAAGCCCTATTCAATAATGGTGCTGGGAAAATAGGAGACCAACATTCAGAAGAATGAAACAGGACCTCTACCTCTCACCACTCACAAAAATTAATTCAAGATGGATAAAAGACTTAAATCTAAGGCATGAAACCATAAGAATTCTAGAGAAAAATGTAGGAAAAACTCTTCTAGATATTGTCCTAGGCAAAGAATTTATGATTAAGACCCCAACGGCAATCATAGCAACAACAAAAATTAATAATGGGATTTAATTAAATGAAAAAGCTTCAGTACAGCTAAGGAAACAATCAACAGAGCAAACAGACAACGTACAGAATAGGAGAAAATATTTGCAAGCTACATATCCAATAAAGGGCTAATATCCAGAATTTACAAAGAACTCAAGCAAATCAGCAAGAAAAAACAAATAACCCTATTAAAAAGTGGGCAAAAGACATGAATAGTAGCTTCTCAAAAGAAGAAAGACAAATGGCCAATAAACATATAAAAAAATTCTCAATGTCACTAATTATCATGGAAATGCAAATTAAAACTACAAAGAGGTATCACCTTACCCCAGTTAAAATGGCTTTTATTAAAAAGTCCAAAAATAATAGATGCTGGTGTGGATGCAGAGAGAAAGGAGTCCTTATACACTGTTGGTGGAATCGCAAATTGGTACAACCTCTATGGAAAACAGTATGGAGATTCCTCAAAGAACTAAAAGTAGTCCTACCATTTGATCTAGCAATCCCACTATCGGGTATCTACCCAAAGGAAAAGAATACTTTTCATCAAAAAGATATGTGCACTTGAATGTTTATTGCAGCACAATTAACAATTGCAAAGATGTAGAATCAACCTAAGTGCCCATCAATTCATGAGTGGATTAATAAAATGTGGTATATGTATACCATAGAGTACTACTCAGCCATAAAAAAGATGAATTAATACCTTTTGCAGCAATTTGGATGGAACTGGAGACCATTCTCCTAAGTGAAGTATCTCATGAATGGAGAAACAAACATCACATGTACTCACTATGAAATTGGAACAAACCAGTGAGCACATGTGTGCACAGAGGGAAGTAAAACTCAGTGGAAATCAACTGGGGGGGACGAGGGGAGGAGGGAAGGGGTAAAAACTACCTAACGGGTACAATGAACATTATTTAGGTGATGGGCACACCTATAGCTGGGACTCAAGCATTACAAAGGTGATCCATGTAACCTAAAACATTTGTACCCCCTTAATATTTTGAAATTTAAAAAAAGAAGAATTCTGAGGCCACATCCAAGTTCTGTGAAACCGAAGACCAGAAGTGACCTCTATTGTTGATAGCAGAATTGTTGACATAGAAATGGCCCCAACAGCCAGGATCCTCTGTGCCACTGAAGTCTTGGACCCATCATCTCTAATTCCAGTTGTTTACAGTTGCCCAAAAGGCAGCTTCTAGAGAAAGCCTGCCTACCTGTCTTTATCCTGTCCTTTCTCCCCTGTGTGCAGCCCCCATCTCCATGGTGATTATGTGATTTCCCCATCTCCTAGGAAGGCTGCTAGGCTCATGTGGACCCTTTGTATGGGTAATACAATTTATCATCCATTCTGAAACAATTTGAGGATGAAAGAGTACTATCAAAAATGTTCCTGGGACCACAGTTGTAACCTGGGACTCTCTCCAGGAATCGGCATCACTTAAGGTGGTGGTTCTCAAACTTTACCACAAGCTTAACAGTTCACAGGACTCATTCACAATATGATCTAATGGACCCTTACACAAAGCCCAAGAGACTTGAAAAGTTATCAATTATTTCATGCTAAGCTGAGGAACTGAGCCTCAGAGAAGTTAAGTGACCAGCTCAAGGACACCCAGCCCTTGTTCAAGTTGAGGTTCGCCAGCTGCCAGGCTCCACATGGCTTACTAGGGCTGGCAGCCTCTCAGCTAGGAGCCCGGTTCTTTTTGTTGTATAAAAACCACTTCGGATCAGCCAAGAGGACAAGGGTTTGGCATAAGAAATTACTTTAGCAATGCTTCTGTCTGTATTTATATTTAATTAATATTTTAATGTTTTAATTATTTAGATGTGCCAATAATTTTTAATGTTAAAATAATCAGGTATGTTCTATAGCACTGTGGGATGATGATAGGTAACAATAATATATAGTTTCAAATAGCTAGAAGCATATTGAATGTTCCTAACACAAAGAAATGCTAATGTTTGAGATGAGGAATATACTAATTACCCTGATCTGATCACTACACATTATATGTATGAAAACATCAGTATGTACTCCATAAATATGTACAATTATTATATATCGATTCAAAAAAGAAAAACATAATCAGATGTATATCATAGAACATTGGTGCTTAGATATTTTCCATGTTTCACATCATAGAGATAGAGCCTGTTGCTCAACATCCATACACTAATCCTCATGCACATTTTCAGGAGAACTCAGTAGGGGACTGCCTGTGTCCTTTAACCTCTCTACGCCTCATGTGTGAAGTGGGGCAGGTAAGAGTGCTTCCATAATAGGAGGTGCGAAGATTAAATGAATTCATGCATGCCAGAGTCATTAGAAGAGTGCTTGGCAAATACTGAATTCCCACAAAGTAAGCTATTCCTTTTTTAAAATTA
>RJWJ010027292.1:0-22339 GCA_004363605.1 Indri indri
TTCTCAAGATCCTGTGTTGTTTAAGCACCCTCCTGGAGTAAGCACGTATGATGCAAAGCAGGTGACCTACTGTGGTCGAGTGAGTTTCTTTCAGCAGGATGTATCTAACTGGGCACCTGTTTAAAACTCTCGTCTGGCTGTCGGACTTGTGCGATGTTGTTGCAACTCCATTGCCTGGGAGGTTGGCACTGTTAATAGCGAACTTCTGCAGTTCAGACACACTTGACACCTTTCTAGGAATTTCTTTTTTGTGTAGTGAAAAGGGTCGGGTAAAACCTATTTTGTTTTGTCTGAAGGCACCAGGTGACCCATGGGGCGTCTGCAGATAACGCACTCTGGGTTTGTTTTCCTGTTTTGAAACACCAGACTCAGCAGCTAGCTCCTCACAAAGGATTTCCTTTCTGGCAGGCAGAATTCCAAAGGGGCGCACCTGCCCCAGATCGCTTGGGTCGCACGCACCGCTTTGCCACAGCAAGCATCTGTGGTGCTGAACTGGGCCCCGCCAAAATCCACCAGCGTGGTGGAGGCAGCTGGCCGGGTCCCCAGCGTTCAGGCAGTTGAGATTTTCTTCACCGTGCTCGATATCTGATAGTTTTTTCTTCGCCATGCTGACTCAGGGCTGAGAACTGGTGTGGAAAAGCCTGGGGAGACTCTTCCTAGGAGGGTACCTGTGTGTGGTTCCCCAGGGCACCCTCACAGCAGCCTGCTCTGCGCCCTAGGGTCCTGCGGAAGTGTGCCCACGTACGCACACCCAGCACCGGTAGTCACCTGGTATGGGGGAGGGGCGTTAATGCCAATGCTCCAGGGCTCCTCGAAGTTAGAAAGTGAGGGCCACGTTCCAGCATCACTTCCCTAGTGGGGGACAGTGGCTGATGCCAGGGCCGCACCTGGAGCAGATCAGTGCCCTCTGCCCACCAGGGGCTCCACCTGGCCGAGGCCAAACTGCAGGTGCTGAGAAGGAGGGGATGGTGAATGGCCATGATTGGATGGGCCCTCGAGGACATTGTGCTCAGTGACATAAGCCAGTCACAGAAGGACAAATGCTGTGTTTCCCCACCCATACGAGGCCCCTAGAAGAGTCACATTCAGAGAGAGAAAGTAGAACAGTGGGTGCCGGGGAGGGGCGGGGGAAAGGGGGTCAGTGTTCAGTGGGCTCAGAGTTTCCGTTTGGGGAGGAGAGGCAGTTCAGGAGATGGATGGTGGCGATGGCGGCACAACAGTGTGGATGTACTTGGTGTGACGGAGCTGTGTACTTAAAATGATTAAATGGTAAGTTTATGTTGTGTATATTTTGTCACAATAAAAAACTTCAAAATAAAATTGGATAGCACTACAGAACTTGAACTAAAAATTGGATGTCCTGCTGACTGGAGATTAAAGAAAGCTCGAAGGCGACACAAGGCCCAGGCTTGGAGACGGAGGCCACCTCTCGTGCAGTGGGAGAGGATTGGCTGGCACCAGCGCTGGCGCACACGTGGGCCTGCCTAGGAGTCCTTGTGTGAAAGCTCCCCTGAGCCAGGGACCCAGCTGCGCACCCACAACGCGGTGCAAGTGGGCTGCGGACAGCAGCTGCAGGACAAAAGGAGAACCGTGTATTTGGGATGGGCTTGGTCAAAGTCTCCTGAATGTTGACCAAAATAATTGAAGGACTTTTTGTGCCAGGGTGTCTCGTTTGGACTGGGAAATCTGATTTCCTTACACTGCAGATCATTGTATTTTTGAAACAGTGAAATGTCAAGTCTAGTAATTTTCCCCAAGGAGTTATATGCCTATTACTCTTTCATCGAGTACTTACCAGACACCTACTGCCAGGTGCTAGGCATCATGCCCGGTGCTGGAGATAAATGGGCGGTCGAAGCCTGTGGTTCACGTGGAGATGCGAACGCGTGACTGGGACTGTTATGGTTCAGGGAGGTCGGAGGTGTGCTGAGAGGACGTGGGAAGGCTGAGTGTCCGCGCCAGGGATCATACAGCTCCCGATCAGGGAAGGCGGCAGTGAGGTTATCTATTCCATTAGCCGGCGCTGAGGGCGCACGGTGTGGCTTTGGGGCGAAGGTTGTGCTCTCTGCCCTGGAGCTCCTTGTGGTCTAGAGAAGGAAGATTGGGAAGGACAGTTAAAATACAGATCACCCCTGCTCCCTCACAAAGGCGAGCGTGGGGTTCGACAAGAACGGGGCAGAGAGATCCCCAACTCGATGTGGAAAGAGGGGGCAGGAAGTCAGGAGAGGCTGTGCCTCCCTGTCGCAAAGGGTACGACGGGGTCAGTGAGGCATGGGTGGGTCTGGGCACATTCTGGGTGAGGCGTAGCGGGGAGGAGGTGTAGGGGAGAGGGTGGCGTGTTAGGGAAACGGTGAGTATCTAGCACGGCGGAAGTGCACGAGCCTGGTACAGAGTGGTATGACAGGCAGTCTGGCCTCTGGCGGGCAGGGGTCAGGTCACAGGAGGCTTTACGTGCCACTCCAAGGAGGTGATTTACCAAGAAACCTGAGCAGTTCTGCCCCTTTTCAACATTGTGTATATGAGCACTGGTAAAGTAACAGTAGTTTGTAATAAGTAATATATAACATATTTTGCTAATTTCCAAACTTATTAGATCATTGTAACTTAAAAAATTTTAGAACATGAACCATGGATTAAAGAAGATTGGGAAAATGTTATCAATTATTCCTGTAGAAAATGATTGTTTAGCTTTACAATAAAAGGCACAAATATGGTAAATGAATATTAACAGAACGTCACAAATATGTGTTGAAGTGACAGGACGAGGGACCCGCAGCTCAGAGCCTGATTGGAGGTCGCGGTGATGTCTGGGGGCGTTAGTGCGGCTCTTGTGGGCACTCCTGCCCTCCCGTTGGTGGGCGTGGCCAAGTGACTCCCTGGCTCTCTGGGGAAGGGTGCATCGTGTCTCAAGGTAATTACTCTATAAATGTTTAATATTTTCCTTAAACACATATCAAAAATAAAGTTAGAATCATGGGAAGAAGTGAGGTTTTTTTAAGGGTAACTTTTAGAACAAATGCTATCTTAACTCTGCTCTTAAAAGCCATCAGTATAGAATGTGTCTACCCGCAACATATTTCCCCAAACAATGGTAATTTTGTCATTAAAAAAATTAACTACTTAAGGCTTTCATAACATGTACACAGGTAATTAGTATGTAAATAGATTTGTCTTTGGGTGCAGAATAGGTCTTTCGCCTCCCCCACCTTTTAAGTGAAGAGTGGACGTGGATGTGTGGGTGTATTTTATAGCTTATAAGCTATTTTGGGAACATCATAGAAAAGAAACTTAAATGTGAAATATGCTGTATTGGAAGTAACTGTTGCACGAACTTGGTATCTACAAATTTGGGTGTAGGTGTTGTCAGGGCTGGACGGGAGGGAAAGTCTGGGGTGACTTTCTCTGGACGCTGACCTGTGGATTCCATATGGCTTGGAAAAGGACCAGCGCCTGGACTTCAATTTTGCACAACTGCAAGTCAGAGGTGGGCCCGGGGCTGCAGGCTCTGGGTGTCCAGGCACTGGCTCTGGGGAGAGGTTATAATGTTTCATAAATTTTGATCAAATTTTTTAAATTTTTAGTCCTTTCTAGCACACACATGGCTTACAGTTTTTGCTATCATTTGAGAACATGACTAATGGGAACTGCTTCCGTGTTTTGATGGTTTTTTTAACCCAGCAGCGGTTTGTGTGGTGCCTGCCACGCTCTTCCTCTCCTGTGAGCGGGGCCGAGCGCTGGCACCGCCCCCCTCTCTGCTGAACCTGAGGCCAGTCTGGCTGCCTGTAGCTGTGTTTCCCGCACATCACTGAGCAGTTCTTAAAAACGGTCCCTTACAGTCATCACGGGGTTCACAGAGTGCTTTGGTCCCCGTAGTCTCCAGAATATGAATGTCCTCCTCCTCTTCTCCCTCGTCCTTGCCAGATTGTGGCAGCCAGGCATGATTTAGCTGCGGCCAGGCTGGAAATGCGGTCTGTGTAGACACACCCGCTGTGTTCTGGGTTTGCAGTGCTTCTCGCTGTAACCCGAGGCTCGTGCTTTATAAATGGGGCCTCGTACGCATCTCGTTCATCTAAATTATTTCACCTGCTTGCAGGAGGGGGGGACATTTCAGCAGAGCTGGTGCCATTTGCTGTTGGTTCCATACCAGTTGGTTCTAAGCAGTGCTGCTGTGGGTCAAGGCGTTGCACGGGTGACAATGTGGAACAGGCCTTGAACAAGCCCAGCTGTGGCTTCTGCGGGTCCTTTGAGCAGAGAGCTGAGTGTGTTGGGCACCCGCATCCCCATCTTTGCTGGGAGATGAGGCAACAGCTACAAGCCTGGAGCTGGAGAGTCAATTTGATTTTGCTAAGTGCCTGTTGAGAAGCTGTCAGGTAGCAGGCACTGGGACGCCAGACACATCCTTGCCTCAGGGAGGGCACACCAGCCAGTGTCTCGGTCACCAAGGAGAACAACCACTACAGGCCAGGGAGCAAAAGCCCACAGGGATGTGTTCGAGGGAGTTTGCATCAGGCCTGAGCCTGAGGCTGGGGAAGTGAGCTGGGCCTGTACCAGAGCAAGACCTGTCTGAAGCTTCCTGTCCTCAGGTCTAGGTCCTAGAGAGGTTGTCTGCGGCGTGGAAGAGAGTATTCCAGGGCAGCTGTCTGTCTGCATAAGGACCAAGTCACACTCCCTGCCCAGCTCTAGACCCTCTTCTGGTGGACGCGAGGTGCTGCTGGGGAAGCTTGGCCCCCTGAGGCCCCATTTGGGTGGAGAGACACTAAAAGTAGTGACAAAGCGAGACATCGGAGTGAGTGGAGACTAGGGCTTGAAGACAGGCCACAGGCAGGGAAGCAGCATGAGGCCCGTTTTCCACACTGGCCTGCAGAGTCCGTCCAACCACCCTCAGTCCTCCGAGGATCCCAGTGGGGCACAGGGGAGGTAGCCTGAGAAAACCAGGGCACCAAAAGGACAGGTGACCTGCTATGTCTGAAGACTCAGAATCTGAGCCGTCCCTTCCTCCAAACCAGGCTTCCACCCCCACACCACCAGGCCAGGACCAAGGGTTCTGAGTGGTGGGGCGTGAGTTAGGGCTCGAGGGGCAGAGACAGCTTTGGCAGGTGGGGAGAACTGCCCCGCTCCTGCAGACTGGACGTGCAGACCCCCATGAGGACAGTGTGTTTACTGATGGTTTGTGCCAGCAGCAGGCTGTCGCAGGGTGGCTCAGTTCCCGTGAGAGTCTAGAGGTGATTTCCACACTTCTGCAGATGTGGGGATGGACGGCCACAGAGCTAGGAGGTGGAGCTGATGCTCAGACTCAGAATTCAGCCTGGACCCAGCAGTGGTGCCACAGTGCCTGCCCCTGAAGGCCGCTCCACCCGGGCTAGGCCTGTCTGCAGCCCTGCTGGCCCCTGCCCGGCCACCGTGCTGCGGGAAGAGACAGCAGGGCGAAGCGGTGCTGCTCACTCACAGGCGTGGCGGGGAGGCCTGCTGTCTTGGCAGAGCTATGGTAAAGGCAGACGTCATTAGAGGCTTGTTTACTACTCAGGGTCTTTATTGCTAAACAATAATAACGATCGTTAGTGAGAATTTAATTTTTCCCTTAATTTCCGAACACTTGCTAGTTTTAATAGCATTCTCAAGCCACCTCATGGTCCACTCGTGGAGGGAAGCAGGACATAATTAATGAATCCCAAAATTCCCAGCCATCGACGGCCCAGTCGTGTGCTGGAACCAGCTGTCGCTGGCTGTGGTATTTTCAGGAACTTTGTGGGCTGGTTGTTACACATTCATTATTTTAAAATGATGCATTTACCACTGCCTTACGCTAACAACAAAGGCAGTAAATACTTACCGCTTTCTAGTCATCTCTGCATCTTACTGTCGTCTGAGCTCTTGGCTGTTCTGTGTCGTATCCGTGACGGGAGGCGCCATATGCAGGTGGCTGCTGTCGGCTCTGCTCAGCTGCCCACTCAGTGATGTCGCCCAGGCCACGTGAAGTGGGCCGTGGCAGTGGTATTGACACCACGGAAACCAGCTAACACTGCAGGGGCGACGCCGTCCAGCCCACACTGGCTGTTGAGCATGCGCCTATACACCACTGAGTGCACGTACCTGTCACTGCAAGTGGCAGCATTCTGTCTTCACATGAAGACTTGGCCTGACCGTTCCCTGCTTGGGCATTTGGGATGTTTCTGGCCACTTATTCCTACTATGAAAGCTATAAATGTCACTGCACGTAAGGGTGGTGGTTGGGTCCCCCCGGCCCTAATTCAAATCATAAAATCTTAGAGTTGAAAGAGACATTTGCCATCATCTCATCCAGGCCTTGCATGTGAACCAGCCTGTGCCCGAGGCTTGGTGCACGGAGTAGGGAAACATGGTGCGTGGCACGTTGCTGAGGTCCCAGGGACCCGAGTGTGGGAGGCAGATCTGGGTTCTTCTCTCCCTGTCAGTCCCTAACAGCTGCATGACCTTGGGTAGATGACATAATCTTCCGGGAGCCCATCTGCCTCTCCTGAAAACCCATTCCCTCTGGCCCTCTGCGAAGATGAGACTTGGAGTGTTTGAGTCCCTGGCCCAGCACCTGGCAGATGTGCACCCGGCCTGTCACGTTCCTTGGCCAGGCGGCTGTTCGTGACCTTGGGCCTTGGTTACCTGGATGCTACTTTGCGGCTGCCATGGAGAGAGTAGAAACTTGTTAATAGAAACGTTGTAAACAAACTGTGGAGTCCTATTCTCAGGCCGCTTGTCTTCATCAGACACTGTTCAGAGGTGACAAGCACTTTGTTAGACATTCACAAACTAAAACCAAAGTCTAATTTAGCAGAAGCTTCCACGGTTTAGCACCATGTGGACTGGGAGTGTTTCCTGTTTGTGCCACCGGATCAGCAGGTTGGGCTGGCAGGGTCTGCGGTGGCATGTGTCTGCCGAGGGGGCATCCTCTTTGGTCCTCAGGCCTCTGCTGGTGCCTTCGCACAGGGGTGCTTTCTGGTCAGGTGGCCAGGTAACCTGGTCAGTCAGGGTGTGGGTCCCACTGTCCCAGCTACCTGCCCACCTGCTGTTGCCACGAGCGCTCCCCAGCGTGGCAGTCGGCTCAGTCGAGCTTCGAGAATGGCCGCCCTAATGAGCTCCATTTATATTGGCAACCTCATGATCCAAGCTTTGGACCCCGGGGCTCGGCCAGGCCTCTGGTCCAGGGGTTACCAAGACCTACCAGATCAGCCCGCCCCCTCCGCTTGCAGTGCGCCCCTCATCACATCACCCCGACTCAGACCAAAAGCCTCTGAGGCCTTCCTGCTGCCTCGGGCACAGGTACAGCATCCTCAGCCTGCAGTCAAGGCCTTTCCCGGCCTGGCCACCCTTGCCCTGTCTGCTGTCACCCCCTCCATGCGCCACTCCAGGCACGGCACTCCGTGTCCTTCATCTCAACCTCCAGCCCCACCCAGGACCCTGCCCGAGTCCTCTCTACCAGAGACTTCAGCCCTAGAAACCTAGACGGAAAGGCTGCCCCTCAGCAATACATACAAGTGGGCCTAGAACTGAAGACAAAAACTAGCTCAAACTTTACATAAAGCGCCCTTTGCCCTCTGTGGGTCCTTTGGAGCCTCACACACGCTACCGAGCGTCTGGTCACAGAAGGGGTGCCGCCCTCTGGGAGTGCTGCTGCTTCCTCGCCCCAGACTGTGGGAGGCGGCTGGTGGGTGAGGACCACCACGCGGGCCACCTGGGCTTCCCCACTCGGGGCCTGGGGCAGCGGCACTGACCATGGGCATGGCCATGCCCTCCCTTGTCTGGGGGCCTTTCCTGCCATATCCCCGCCCTCCGTGGCCTGACTCAGGGTGGAGCCGGCTCACTGCTGTCACCGTCATCCCCACACCCACTACCCAGTGGACTAGGGCAGGGACTCCTCCCTGCTCTCCTGTGTGAGTCCCTGTCCCAGGGGCTCTTTTATCTTGGTGTCCCCAGTGCCCAATGTAATGGCCGACTCAGGCGGGGCAGGTGGCTCCTCACACTGGTGGTCTTGTGAAGAACGTCTGTGTGTCAGACTCCAGGCACCTCGCATGAGTTGTTTCATACAGTCCTCACGTGCAGGCACTTCCCTGTTGCACAGATGAGGAGACAGAGGCCCTAAGGGGAATGGAAGTGCCTCACTGGCGCCACACCTGTGACACGTGTCCTCCCGTAGCATTGCTCTTCTGTCAGTTTCTTCTGGAAAATGTCAATGTACGAGGCTTTTCAGGTGGCTAATTTCACGGGAAAATAGTGTTAGGTGTAGGATGCCCATGCAGCAGGGTGGCAGCCACCCCAGGGGCAGCGCAAGCTCAGGCACCAAGACCGGGTGTTGGAGGCAGGTGCCAGCCCGAGCCCTGCCCTGGCAGCCCCTTGGCCCACACCACAGGCTTTGTCACAACCGCAGTTCACGGCCCACCTCGTCCAGGAGCTGGGCACACCCAGGGCTTCCTACCTTCACATGGCGACCAGAGCCGCTGCTTTGGGGTCCCCTCACCCTCCAACTGTCCACCATGCAAGGACTGTCCTGTGGGTTTGCAGAGCCCAGGGCACCATGGGTCTTTAGCTGGGACCTTCTCTGAGGACATAAACTGCTTCCCTCTGTGTGTCGTATTCTGAGGGCCTTTCTGATTGAAGGGGTGGGGTGCTTTGGGCGTGGCCCTGGGTCATTGAGATTGTATTCACTGGGGGCACCTTTAACTTTAGGGGAACTCCCCCGGCTGGCGTCTGAAAGCATCTGGGTCTTATTTGAATCGAGGATGCGGAAATCGAGGCTTGCACCTCATTCGCCTCCCTAGGGAGACCTAGGCAACGAGTGCGCTTATTCGGCTGTGCTGTAGACAATAATCTAATGCAGGCTTTTACACATAATTTATTTACCAGGAGCGAATGGACTCTCAGAGAACTTCCTTAAAAATCGAGGAATTGGGCTGTTGAATTGTCCTTGCAGTGCTTTGAACTCTCTGCGCATGGAAATCATCACAGCAGGACGGCCTCAGAGGTGCAGGAAGGGATCCTGGCGCCTGGGGAGTGTCTTGATGCAGGCGCCGGGCGGTGCATTTTGTTTCCTATTCAATCTTCAGAATGCCCATCTTTATCAACGTGTCCCCTTTACACGACGACAGGATGTTCAAGGCTTCGTCTGCTCCCACAGTCCCGCAGCCCGTAGGGGACTGGCAGCAAGCTCAGACCAAGCATTTCTGCCCGCAGAGGCCACTGTGGCCTCTGCCACTTGCAGGGCCTGGCTGTGAGGGAGGCGCTGCCACAGGAGGGTCTGGCGCGTCTCCTGTCTGGAAGCCGCTGTGACACTCACCCAGCAGGTCTGTTGTCAGGCCCACGTGCCTGCTGGAGGGGCTGGTGTGGTCTCTGCCACAGAGGATGGAGCTGGTGGGAGCTTGTCACACACCGAGGGTTTGTTGAGAACCTTCTGCGACGCTCAGAGAGGCAGTAAGAAAGCGGACAAATGAGCAGGATCGGTTGAGCTGGTGATCGGTGCTGGGGGAGGGGATATCCGTAGGACAGGGATTCACCCCTGCCAAGATGGCCGGGTGGGGCTTCCACGCAGAGGCTGGCTGTGGCTGACGTCCTGAGCTGGGTGTGAACCCAGCGTTTTCTAGGAACGGAGTGGGGGGTGCAGGCGGGAAGTGGGAGCCTGGGGAGGACGGAGAAGAGGTCTGGCGTGGGCCGACCCAGCCAGTGGGTAGGGCAGGGCCTTGCAGGTGGTGGGCAGGAGGCTGGACTGTATCCAAGGGCACCAGAAGTCATGGCAGGTGTAAGCAGCACAGGGACATCTTCTCATTTAGGTTTTTTGATGGTAACTCCGGCTGTAAGGTGGTGGGTGGGTTGTGGAGGGAGGAAGCGGGACAGTTGGAAGCCTGTTGTGCGCAAATAAACCTCTCCTCATAAAAGTGCTGCTCTTTTAAGGGCACCAAGGAGTTAACCAGGCGCCAGGTCAAGGGGAGAAGGAAGAGTGCTTCATGCATAGGCAGCAGTGTGTGCAAAGGTTCTGTGGGCAGGAGGAGCTATGGGGACAAGTGCCAGCTGGGGACAAGTAGCCGGTAAGGCCAAGAACACCTGGCCATGGGTGACCATGGGGTCCTGCCGCATGAGTGCTGGATGCCGGAATCTTTTCTCTGAGTTGGGTGACCCCAAAGGAGGTCTAAACGTGGAGCAGCAGATGAAGAGACGGGTTCTGGACGTGTTGAATTTGAAGAACTTTCTTTCCTCTTCTCCAAAGCCTGGGCAGCTGTTGGCTTGTGGGACTGATGAACCCACATAGCTGTGAGGGGCAGGAAAGGGTGCGGCTGACTTTGGCCCTTGAGTTTAGGCAGGGGCTACAGGACATGCCATGCACTTTGTGCTCTCCAGGAAGCTGCTAGAATCTTGAGCTGAGAGCCGTACAATTGCTCATACAGCTACGATAACATCACTATGTCATCACGAAGATGTTTGCTTATTGCAACATCTGTTTTAAAGAGCCATGAGGATGGGCAGTTGTGTTAATAGGGCAGAGAGCAACCGCCGTTTCAGCCCGCAGCAGGCCACGTTCCTGGGGGCCAGCCGGTAACGAAAGATCCCCGAGAGCTGGGCATCGGAGTCCAGCGCTGGGACAGCAGAGAAGCAGAAGGTTCCCCCCGGCTTTCTGGAGGGTCACTGTCTTGCTTTGGTCTGGCCAAGTGCGTCTAGCTTGTGTGACTGAGGCCCCTCCCAGAGGTGCAGGGTGGGCGGGGCTGGGCCACTTAGTCCCTGGAAACCAAGCCCAGCCTCAGGGCCAACCTAATGGTGCAGTGAATAAGTTCGAAAGCTGCCATTTCAAAACTGTTGTCTCCATCCAGAATCATTCAGTCTGGTGTGTTGCAGTAAGCACCGGCCCCTTCATGGCCACCCTCACCTCAGTCCACATGCAGGGAGCACTTAGCATGGATGAACCCAGCCTCAGGGCACCTGTAAGCACCACACAGCTGCCCCTCAGGACTCGGCCCCTGAGGACTCCCCCTCTGATGCTGAGGGAAGTGACGGGCAGCCCGGCCCTCTCTGGAGCAGCAGCCTGTGGGCACGTCCCGCGTCTCAGGTTCCGGTTCCTCCTGGCAAAGCCCAGAGAGGAGCCCCAGGGCCTGTCTCATTTCCAGACCCCTTCGCAGCCCCCGACCTGACCCGTACACGGTTCTGGAGTCATCCCTGGACTTCTGGGAAGGGGCTGGTGGGCCACAGGTGGGGGCGCAGAGGTGGCCCGTGTGGCAGCAGCTGGTGGCAGCCCCATTCCCTTCACCTTAGCCGCCAGGACCTGCTGGAAGTGCAGCCCAGAGAAAGTACTGGACTGACTTCCTCCTTTGTCATCACTCCTTCCCACCTTCCCATGGCTCTGCTGATTCTGGAATGTTCCTTGCAGCTCCCCCTCCCAACCCCGGGCAGAGCCCAATTGCCAGGGAGCCCTAGAGCAGGGGCCTCACCACGCGCGGGTGGCTGAGCCTTGCGCGCCTGACCCAGGGTGGCACCCACTCTTTTCTCGGCTGTGGCCCTTCGTGCGGCCACTTCGTCCACTTTAACTCGTCAGAGGTCACCCAAGGGTGTTAAGCATTTCCCACGAGGAACTCGTGCTCCTGCGTTTAACGTTATCATGAGATTTTGTCTGAGAATACAAACATGTCTTGACGTGGAGGCTTTGTCTATTGAGAGAAAGAATGTGAGTTTCTATTCCCGTTTCAGGTCTTTTGTTAAACATTTATAGGCAGCTTTCCCGTTCTCCCCGCCCCCTACCACAGAAGTACCAGTTTGTCACACACGGCTGTGAACATAAGCCCGCACGTGACCCCAGCGTCGCCGTGACCTCACACAGCCCGCGGCCGAGCAGTGACACAGTGTTTCCTGTGAACGGGGAGCCTTCCTGGTCCCACCATTGTTGTTCAGCTCTTGCCTGGGAAAAAAACAAACCTTATTTACCGGGGCCAGCGTCGTGTTTGTTTGGAGCCTTGCTGGGAAATGCCATGTCCGAGGCGTCCCCATGGCAGCCCTGGCCACGGCGGGGAGACAAGTTCCCACTGCCTTGGGGTGCCCCCAGCCCCTGCCGCAAGGGTGGAAGAGGGTCATTTTTCCCACCAGCCTGCTTCAACGAAGGGAGCTGTTGCCTCGCTGCTCAGGGCTGTGCCTGCAGCCCGGCGCTGTGGGCACCTGTGCGGCCTCTGTCCTATGACTGTGACTTGTTAGCTCAGGTGCAGGTGATTGAGACAGAGGCCTGATTTCCTGATGGGCTTGACCTTTCTTTGCCGCCTAGATTTTACTTTCAGGTGGGTCAGGGACACAGAGCTCTGCTGGTCCCATTTACCCTCTTGGGCTCATCCCTCCTCCTTGGCCTGACTAGCTGGTGGCCTCTACAGCCTGTGCTGAACCCCCATGCATGCCTCGCAGCCCCCTGCCCTGCTTACCCCAGCCACGTAGCCTGTGGCTGTTGTGGGCGTAGCTGTCAGGGTAGGTGCCCACCCCTTCCAGGGAGAGAGAGTGGGGCGGCCACCAGGCATCTGTCCCCGAGTGTTGCTGAGTGCGGAGGAGCCTGCAGAGCAGCCAGGCCTCAGGCACACGTGGTCTGCTGGTTAGGGGCACAGCCTCTGGAGCCGGGCCCTGCTCTACCGCATGGTTGCTCTGTGGCCTGTGCCTCAGTTTCCTCGCCTGGAAGGTGAGAGCATAGGCACCTGCCTGCTAGGGAGGACATTTCACTACAGTGGAGCGCAGGCTCACCCCGGTCACCCTGAGCTTGCGCATCAGCACTGAGGGGGCGTCCTGATTGGGGGGATGCGCGTGATTCTCACAGCAGCTGCAGGGAATGGGAAGTCGGTGCAGGTGACACCCCCCGCTGTGGAGTCCGGACCGCTGGACACCTTCCCTGGGTTGTCTTGGAACGCACGGGGTGCCGGTCCTGGTACAGAGGCCTCGGGTGTCTGAGGGGCAGGAGCAGATGGACAAAGAGAACCCGAGTCTGTTGGGCCTGGCCAGAGTCTCGCTGAGGCAAGGCAGCAGGTTCTCCCCAGCACCCCACCACCCCAAGTTTTGAAGCTAAAATCACAATACCAGGCCAGGAGGAGCCACAGAAGGCCTCTAAGCACCCAAGTCCACGGCAGCTGTGTGCTTTGAAGAGGCTACCTGCGTCTCAGGGCAAGGTGGGCACAGGGCTGAATTAAGGGGGATCGGAGAGGAGGTTGGGAGGCCTAACCCAGGGCTGGAGGCAACACGGGAGCAGAGGCAGGTGTCAGGAGTCACAGGGGTGAGCAGGGCGGGGCCAGGTGGCTGTGGGAGCCTGCACTGGGGCGGGGGAGGGCTGTGGGTTGTGGAGCCAGCCAGCACCTGCCACTCAGGTGAGCAGGGCACTGGGGATGCCCCAGGCATTGCGGGGTCGGGGGAGGGTGAGCAGCCCCAGGAATCCGTATGCAGTAGCATCTTCACACAGCGCCTGGTCAGGGTGCCTGCCTCACGCCAGGCACAACGCCAGGTGGGCCAGTGGTTGTGCCAGCACTCTCTGCCCTTGAGGGGCTCAGGGCCAAGCCCAGGAAATAAAGACTGGCTGTGTGGGCAGGTAGGTGGCACTGGTGACCTCAAGGGCAGTTTCAGGGGTGAGCTGCAGGCAGCAGCCAGTCCACAGTAGGTGGAGCTATTGGTAGGGGGTGCAGGGAAGCCACATGGACCGTAACTGGGGGAAGACGTCCCCTCACCGTGACAGCACATGGTGCTCGTGCAGGCTGGAGCCCTAGGGCTGGTGGGGCAGAGGTCGAGAAGTGTCCACAGGACCACCGAGGGTCTGAGCTGGGTGGGGCAGCCCCTCCACCACCACCCCGTGCCCTCTCTCCTCTTGTGTGCAGAGGTTAGAAGCCTCGCTGTGGCTGGTCTGTGAATGGTCAGCATTTTTCCTTTGTGGCAGGTGGGCTTTGTCCCACACCTGCAATCCCGCCTCGCCTCTCTGAGACCCAGCCAGAGCTCAGGGCAGTGAGTGTGCCTCTTGATGGCGTTTTTCTGGACAAGCAGAAAAACCCGTTTCTGAATTCATATTTAAATTACGTGACCATTCCATTTCAATTGCTTGGCTGTCCTCATGAAGGAATGGTGAAATGTCCCAGCTCCTTCCTGTGACCTCTGCCTGCAGTCATCCCTCGGGCCATCCTGGCCAGATCTGAGTCATTATAGACAGGGGCACTCATGGGCGCGGTGCCTGTGGAGGTCTCGGGCAGGGACCGAGACTCACTGGGAAGAAGCTGCTGGGGTGGGCAGCCTTTCCAGCCTACGCAGAGGCATACGCACTACTCAGGGGTGCTGCATTTGAACTTCAAGACTCTGGCATGTTGGGTGAGCGCACTAAGCCGTGGTCTTGTCTGTGCATCCGTCTTCCCTGTGCGTTGCAACTTCTCAGAACAGCAGTAGCACCTTCCAAGAGGCACATGCCCGCCAGCACGCGCCGCAGCACCCAGGAGTGTAAGCGCTGCCTCCTGAGCTGCCCCATCAGCCTGTGAAGTGCCCGAGAGGAGCAGAGCGGAGCAAGGCTGTCCCCCTGCACTGGCTGTCGTGTGGTGCAGCTGAGGTGCCCGGGGCAGCTGACCGCTCAGGATGCCTTCTGTGTGTCTGTGGATGGGGAGCTCCTGGGGCCACTCCAGGCCCCTGCTCTGCCCATGGCTCCTCTCTTCTGGGTGGCATGTGGCCTTGTTTTCAAAGGAGCATCTGTTCCTCCTCACTTTGTAGAGTCCCTTCCACGTGGGTGTCCCGCACATTGTTGCGTAAGTTAGAGAATAGTTACGGACAGGTGGGTCTTGCGTGACTCGGCCCCGTGGCCTCTCAGTGCTTGGTTGCAGCAGCAGTGACTGACGTTACAGAAGGAAGCGCTTAGCGCTGTCTGTGCCTGTCCAGATAAGCTGGCAAATCTTCAAGGACCAACTTCAGCCCTGTAATTTCCTCTCTGCCCTATTGATCTGCCACCCATTAGAGAGGCAGAAGTCGAGGCTGGAGTTTCTACCAGTGAGCGCAGCAGATCTGAATCATTACAGACAGAGAGGCACTTGGTGCAGCGCCTGCCAATGGAGGTCTCGGGGCGGGGCTGGGGGCGGATCTTATCTGCACCCCATTCCCTGATTCCAGCTCGCCCTCCACCAGCCCACTCTGCCTTATCCCTCCCCCGCTCCCAGCTGATGGCGAGTGCCTCCATCCTGCAGGGCGGCAGGGACTTTGGGGTGGAGGTGACGGCTCCTGCCTTCAGACCCCAGTGGGACTCACACGGCCCTTCTTCCTGGCCATGGTCCCAGGACCAGAGAGACATGTGAACCGGAAGGTGGCTGCACCCAGGCAGAGGGGGGGACCATCGTGTGAGCAAGCCTCCTCTCTGAGCTTTCATTTCCTCACTCGTGAAGTGGGGATAATGACACAGGCCTCGTTGGGTGTCCGAGGATCAAATGAGATGCAGCCGTGCTCTGTGAGTTGCATCACTTGTCCTCAGAGGGATGTGGGAAGCTGTCCCCTGCGCCAGCGAGCTGCAGCCTTCCCTCTGGACTGTGCCAGTGGCTGCAGCTCACCCCCTCCCACACCCGTCACGTGGCCTGTGCCACCCTCTACCCTCCTGCATGGTGAGCCCACCACGGACGGACAGGGCAGCATGGGGCGTAGCACGAGCTGGCAAGTTGCCAAATGAGATGCTCTGGTTCAGTAGGTGGCTTTTGCACTCCTACTGGAGATCTAGCAGGGCACAAGGCATGCATGGCCCCTTTCTCAGGAGCTTCCAGGTGACAAAGCCAGGCAGAAAGCAGCCGATTACGACATCTTGTACAGGGAAACAAATTCCATCTGCCTGGCAGAGCTGTTATGAGGATCAAGAGAAATAATGACTCACGTAGCCAATCACACCCTGCCAGGAGCTCGTGCAGAACAACCTTTCTGCAGCGAAGGTTCCGGATTCCAGGTGGCATGTCAAAACAGCTGCCTGGAGCACTGGACAGCAGCAAGGAAATGGGGTCTGGAGGGAGGCAGACAGCTGGAAGGAGGGGCAGGCATGGCAGGTTGCTCGCTTTCCACGGCCTTCAACCTGCAGGCCAGCCTTAGTTGATGCCACGCAGGATGGCTAAAGTTGGACAGATTCCTGCACTCTTACTGTCTCAGAGAACGTCAGGGAAGAATTTGAATCAAACCCCGTGTATAAACTGCTATCTCTGGCTCATCCCTGAAATATGCATTTATGGGACAGATTTCCAGCAGCTCCACAAAAGCTAAAAGAGAGTTGAGCAGAGATTTCTGTCTCTGCCACTGCAGGGAGACAGAGTTTTTTTTAATTCGAGTCCAGCCAGGTTAACTATCTGTTAAATAAAAATATCAACACACGTCAAGGGGCTGTGAAAGAAAGGAGAAAAACCCTGTAACACATCACTCGCTACGGGTAGGATACAACTCAGTATTACTAGAAGATTTTTACAAAGGAAAGAAAAGGTGACCCTTGCTCCAGAGAAAAAAGGCAGCAATGGAGAATGATCCCCCAAGGCGATGGCTCATGTTGGAATCATCAGACAGACACACACAGCCAGGCTCAAGGACGTAAAGGAAAACACGCTCATAATGAAAAGTAGGAAACTCCAGCAGAGAAATAGAAGCTACAGAAAGAGAACCACATTGGAAATTTAGATCTGAAAAATATAATATCTGAGATAAAAAAGTAACCAGGTGGGGTTTAGAGCAGATTGGAGATGACAGAAGACAGAGTCAGTGGACTTAAAGATTAATCAGTAGAAATTATCTAATCCGAAGACCAGAGAGAACAAAGAAACAGAGGGACAGTATCAGAAGGTCCCCGTGTATGTGACTGGATCCCAGGAGAGAGGAAATAGAGATGGCATAACCATCTTTGAAGTCAGACATAACTGAATTTTTCCTAAATGTGGTGAAAGCCATAAATCTACAGATTCATGAAGCCCGGGGAACCCCAAGCAGGATAAATGTAAAGAAACCCTTACTTAGGCTCGTCACAGTCAAACTGCTGAAAACCAACAATGCAGAGACCATCTTGAAAGCGGCCAGAGAGACAAAGACATGTTTCCTACAAGGGAGCAGTCACGTGAGTGACTTCAGCGGCCTTTTCAGAAACAGTAGCATCGGAAGACAGTGGGCTTACATCTTCAAAGTCCTGGGGTGGGGAGAATTAACCTGGAATTCTGGATCCAGCAAAAATATTCTTTAAGAATAAAAGAGTAATAAAGAGGTTTCAGAAAAAAAACCTAAGAGCACTTCCCATCAGCAGATCAGCTGTGTAAGAAATGCTAAAGAAACTGAAGAAAATTCTTCTCCTTAAGGGAATTGATATCAGATGAAAAATCAGATTTTTCAAAATGGCAGGAGAAATTCTGAAAATAGTAAAGTGGTTTGGGTCAGGTCAACAAGCATTTGCACTCTCTGTGGGTCTCAGGTCCCTTGAGGCACCAGACTGGGGTAGGGCCCTCCAGGGAGGCACAGTCCCTCGGGAGCATAGGTGGCCTCATACGGTGTGGGAAATGCAGTAGCCAGGGTGCCCAGGGCAGGCAGGCACCGTTGGCAGGGGAGCAGGAGGGGCGTGGGGGCCTCCTGGGTGGATGACAGCCCCGCCCAAGGAGTTTGAGCAGTGGCAGGAGTGGGTGCCCCAGACAAGGAGGTTAGAATAGGTGAGGTGCTGCAGGAGACCCTCCCCCGTGGGGGCCAGGACCCAAGGACAGCCTCCGGCAGGGAGGTGTGCTGCACACATGTGCTGCAGCCCCGCAAGGAGCCACCGACCCCCAGGCTTGCTGGCACTTACTGGTAAAGTTGTGACACATATAAAAAAATGCCAACAAGAGTGGGAGTCTGCGTGTGCTAGAGAAACAATGCTTTCCCGTCTTTCCGAGATTTCCACTGTTGCGCGTGCTAAATAGTTTTGATAAAGAACCGTTTCTGAGAAATAGCTATATATTAATATGTATTAATAACATATGTCATGTATTATTAAACGTGGGCAGGTTGCTGCGGCCCACGACAGCTGTTGCTTTCCTCTTTGCACAACCTGTGGCGAAAGGCGAGGACCCCGCGCCTGCCGTGCAAGTCCCAGCCTGTGCAGAGGAACACACTCAGCAAACTGCTCGTTTCCTGAAACATCGGTACTTCTGCTGACTTCAAATAGGAGTAAAACTCAACCTTCCTGAAGCTCTGCGTGGTGTAAAGGTCAAAGCAAACACCTTGCATTCCCAGCTGATGCATAAATATTTTAATGGGCACATTAGCAACGATTTTGAAAGGCGCTTCCCTCCTCCTTTGAAAACGATTTCCTCCTCCCACACAAGTTTGTTTTTCTTACTAGTTCAACACAACATTCCACTTCTCAGTGCCTTTGGCAGCATAAAACATCGGCCAGATGAATTGCTGGCGTGCCAAAGCACCTTTATTCTTTAAGTCAGTGTTTTATTGAAGTATGACATGGACAGGTGCACAGGGCCTGTCTCCCACTGGATGAGTGTCAGCAAGTGACCCTGTGAGGCGACCATCCAGATCGAGGACACACGTCCCTCCAGTCACCGCCCCTCCCGAGGGCCACCAGCCCGCGACTGCAACAGCAGAGGTTCCTTAATGTGCCCGTGCACGTCACATAGCGGGCATCACTCGCCATGTGCTTGCCTGTGTCTGGCCGCCTCCCTTCACATTGGGAGCGACATTCAGCCATGCTGTTGCCGTGGCTGCGGCTTGTGCAGTCCGATTGCAGCGTGGTACTCCAGCGTGTGGCTGGCTGTCATCGTTAGCCATCGTTTATTCTTCCAACTGCTGGTGGGCATCCCGGGTTATGTGATAGGGAGGCAGTGTGTAGATGGGGGGCAGGGACATAGAGTTTGAAATCAGGCATCCCTGGGTTAAATCCTGGGCTACCACTTTCTAGCTGTGTGGCCTAGGGCAGGTTACCTAACCTCTCTGAGCTTCAGATTCCCCATCTGTAAAACAGGCACAGTCATCCCTGCCTCCCTGGGCAGTTAGGAAGGTTCAGTGTGAGAGTGACTGGTGACTGCAGCTGCAACACCTCGGCTGCAGCTAGACACACCCTTGTGCCACCCCCAGCCCTGCTTAGTGGCCACTCAGAGCGGCCACTGCTGGGGTAATAGAGCCCCGCGTTGGCTGTGTGGACCTTCTGTGGGACCCGCTGTGGCACGTTTGCAGCCAGTGAGATCCAGAAGTTGTGGAATCTTGGCAGCTCTCTGAAGCTGCTGTCTCTGTCCTCTCTCTTGGTGTCTACCGTCTGTGTCAAGGGATGGTGGCTCCATGCCTGCTGCCCAAGAGGGGGTCTTCAGCCGTGCCCTGAGGCCCTGGTCAGCACCAGTATGGAGGAGTCTCAGCCTCCCGTGTGCAGCCCTGCGCGAGGTGCCTTCCAGGCGTGTGCGGCCTGGCCACCTGATGCTTACCAGTTAGGGTCTGGCTGATTCCAGATCACCCGGAGTTGCAGGAAGAAGAAAGTCTGCCCTGAGATCACACAAAAGTACCCATCGTCTGGTGCTTCTGGAGCCCAGCCGGTGTGTGGTACCTGCGTGTGTGACGGTCCTCGTGTCCTTGCAGGCCTTCCGGAGCAGTACTACAGCCTCACCTGGTTCCTGAGCCCCGTCCTTGGCCTCATCTGCACGCCTCTCATTGGGTCTGCGAGTGACCGGTGCACTCTGAGCTGGGGCCGCCGGCGACCTTTCATCCTCGCCCTGTGTGTGGGTGTTCTCTTCGGTGTTGCACTTTTCCTTAACGGCTCTGCCATCGGTAAGTGTGTCTCTGCCACGCTCTGGATCCAAACATGCGAACGGCAGGTCCCGACCCGGGTGACTCTTCGCTCACTCGGACGTGTGTTGGTCAGTCGCTGGAGCTGGGGCCTCCGGGGGCCGCTTGGCGGTGACCACCCTGCAGGCCCTCTTGGCAGTGCTGGAGCTGGCCCCACGTGGGAACGCCGGGGGGACCTGTTCACAGGGAAACGCTTCCTGTTGTGATCATTTGTTTTTAATGCGTATCTGACACCACGTCCTGTTTCCAGCATTATTTCAGAAATTATCTTTTCTTTTTTTGTTCTCCTTTTCTTAGACTTGGTATTGAAAATGTCCAGAACCTAGTTTGATATTTTTTTGTTTCATGTGCTCATGTTTTGCTTTGCCCTTTTTTGTTGTTTTGTTCTTAATTAAAGCAACTGTATGTGGGAAAATATTTTTTGCCCTGAGGGCATCCATCAAAACTATTAAAAACAAACATTATTTTCTGGCAGCAACTTTTCCAGAGGGAGGAACTTGCTCTGTTCTGAAATAGAGGAACTGGCCCCAGGTCTGCGTCCGTTCAGATGGAAGTCGGGGTGTTGGAGCGTTCAGGAAGGGAAGCCCCAGAAACCCTTCTCTGCACAGCGAGCATTGCTCACTTCTCAGAGGCCTGGGTTGGGGGTGGGGCTGTGGGCAGGCTTTGTCCCCTGCCCATCCCTGCCCAAGGTCACCTTCCTGAGTGACACCCCTTATGTGGCCTTGTGCGGGGAGATCTCCTCCAGCCAGCTGGTGCCTCTGATTCAGAATTCTGGGGTGCTGCTTCCCTGGCACCTGCCAGGCACGGTCCGGCTGGCTCTCTCAGCCGTCTGCGTCACCTGAGAGCACTGCACTGCCCCCAGGCACCCCCCACTCTTACTGAGGTGCAGAGAGAATGATGGGGCTTTCTCAAGGCTGTATCCTTGGGGTGGTCCTGCCCAGTATGACCCCAGTGCCGAGAGGGGAGTTCCAGCCCCGGCATGGGCACTGTCTCGTGCCTGTGGTCCAAGAAGGCCAGCAGGGCGCTCCTGGGCAGAAAGCCCCTTTCCTGCGCTCCTGCGGGATGGTGTGTCTGTGTGAAGACTCTTCGCAGCACTTTGGGGCGGAGCCTGGGTCCCAGCCCTCAGCCCCCGCTGCTCTGACCTTTGTCACAAGGGCACCACTTGCCTCACTGGCAGTAGATGGAGACCTAGGTTTCAGTTCACCCATCAGAATTCATCATGTGACCTCTGGGTTCGCCTCTGGGGCAGACTCACCTGCGGCAGGTGATGTGTGCGCTTTCAGGTGCTCGCGCCCCATTCCAAGAGGACCCACAGGCTAGGCGAGGCCACCCGTGCCCCGCTCTGCACAGCCACATCTCCTGGAGGCTAGCTGCTTGGAGGACTGGCTGGAAAAACACCTGGGATTCTGGGCGTCATTTCCTTTCAGATCTAGACTGCTCCAGGGTACCACGCAGTGGGCCCAGGGTTGGTTGGACATCTTGGGGGAGCCTGACCTTGGAGTGTCACCAGCGTTGCCCTCCCAGGGTTAATTCCCTCGAGTAGCCCGCATGGCTGCACTCCCACGTGCGGACGCCAAGTTAGTGCTCCCAACACAGCCGTCATCCTCTTTGTGGTAGTGGGGCTAGAAAAGGACCATTCGCCCCTTTTCTGTTTTAAAAATGTGAAGGCTGATGAGCTTTTGGACGCCCAGTGAACTGCTAGCGTGAACGGGGAGAACAAATAACCCTGCAAACCACAGGAATAGGAACAGCAGAACCCACTTTCTTGACCCAGAGTCCAAGGCAAAGGACCTCGTTGTCTTCCTGGTGTGGACGGGGCTGGCGTGGTTTCCTGGGCCGTCTCCCCTCTGGTGACAGTTTGCTTTCAGTTGCCTGAGCCGGCCGGCGTGCAGGTCTGACAGCCTCCCCTGTGCTCCCTGCAGGCTTGGCCCTTGGCGATGTCCCCGGCCGGCAGCCCATCGGCATTGTCCTCACGGTGCTGGGGGTGGTGGTCCTGGATTTCAGCGCCGATGCGACCGAGGGGCCCATCCGTGCCTACCTGCTGGACGTGGTGGACAGCGAGGAGCAGGACATGGCCCTCAACATCCACGCCTTCTCTGCCGGTAAAGCACAGCCTGGGCAGGGTGGCGGGGGATGACGGCCGGTGCTCCCTCCTGAGGCTAGCCCTGCGCATCATGTGCACTCCACCCCTCCGTGTGCGGCTCTGGTGCAGACTGGCAGGCGTGGCAGTGGGTGGGGTCTTAGGGCTGGAAGGTAACCGGGGGTGTCCCTCCTTGCCACTGAGCAAGACCCGAGGACTGAGGATCTGTGGGGTGAGTGGGCCCAGGCGTGCCTGGGTGGTGTGCTCGCCAGATGGATGGGCCCTTCAACCTGCAGTTTCCACGTCCAGTGGGTGAAGCTTAGGAGTGGCATTCAGTTCAGAGAGGCATGTATTGGGGGTGCCTTGGGTCCCATCCTGGTGTTAGTCTGCCCTTAATTTATTAAGCAGAAAGTCTGTTAGGTGAGAATTATCCAACCTGGGGGCAGCTGGAGGTTCTTGTTTTCCTACTGTTTCCCTTCTCCTCTGGAAACTTGTGTCCTGACTGTGAGT
>RJWJ010027293.1:0-22303 GCA_004363605.1 Indri indri
AGTATTGAAAAAGAAGTGGGGAGACTATTCTCATCAATGATTATAATTCGCTAAAAATCTTATAACAGTGTGGAATTTATTGTCTAAAAAGACAGAAAGACTAATGGAACAAAATAAAAAGTTCATAAATCAACTTAGTTAAATATACATATGTACATAGAAAATATAGAATACAACAAAGGTGGCATCTCAAGTCTGAGGGGCAAAGAATAAATATTTAGTAAGTGGAATTGAAGTAACTGGATAGTCATATGGGAAAAGAGATAAAAATTGTATCTATTTCTTATGGCATACATGAGAATAAATTCCAAAAGGATCAAAAAGTAGATTCTAAAAAATTAAATTTTGTAGTACTAGAAGTTAACATGGGTAAATTCTTCTATAATCTGAGAGTGAGAAAACTTGCCTAACTACTACTCGAAGTCCAGAAGTAATAGAGGAAAATGGATAAATTAGAATGCATCAAATAAAAACTTATGTTTTGTATGGCAAAATAACACCATGAGCAAATAAAGACAAATGGCCAACTAAAAAAAAAAGAAAAAGCTAAAATGCTAATATTCCTAATATATAAACAGCTCCTAAAATAAATAGAAAAAAGACTGAATCCTATTTTTAAATGGCATAGAAAATTGGAGAGCTCATAGAAAAATAAAGGTACATAGCTCTTAATGCTAAAGAAAGATGTTCAACCTCATTGATAAGAGAAATGCAATTAAAACTACACTGAAATATCACTTCTCACCTACTAGATTGGCAAAAATCCAAAAGGTTGAAATTATACTCTGTTGTCAAATTAATGAAGAATCAGCCACTCATATACATTTCTTGTAGAGTTGCAAAATGTATAATTCCCAAGGAGAGGCTGTTAATAATATCTAGCAAAATTTACATACACCATGATCTCATGTACAACTGTGCACCAATACCATTAAAAGCCTACAAGAGATGCTCTGAAGTCATTTACTCCATCTTTTTGTAGTTCACTCACTTGGATACAGAGGCTTAGGATAATACCTACCTCATAGGTTTATTCCAGGTAGAGCACCCAATGCAATGGCTAGCACACAGTCAGTCGGCTTCAAGAAAACATGTTGTTCATACTGGAAATTGTGACGAGGGATTAAGGATAGAAGTCTGAAGCAGTCGTGAAGCCTCCCCAAGACTAACTTCCTCAAGTCCTTATTCTGCAATTTTCCATGCAGGTGACCATTGTTAAGTTGTTGGAATAATTTGAACATCAGTTTCTGAATTAGGAAAATGGAAATAAAATAATTCCTACTCAAAAAAAAAGGTCAAATCATACCACTTAAGTCGAAGTGCTGTGCTACTACATAACTGTGCTGTGGCCTTTGTCACCTACCCACTCAATCCATTAAGTCAATTAAGCCAACTGTTCAATCAATCAAACAGTACATATTTATGATCACACACCAAGTGAAAGGCACTGAACTATTCACCATGCAGAGTAATGTACTTACTCATGGCACTCCCTGGGAAAACCACAGACAAAAGATTCACTAATTTCTTCTGACTTTTGTTTAACACGTAGTTGCTTGTACCCAAATGTAAACATAGAGAAGTTTTTTTCCAGTAAAGAATATATCTAATTTTCTATTGTGCCCATAATAATTCCCTTTATTGTCTTTTTTGGACCTGCTTATGAAAAATGTGGGAGTCTAAAATCTATTATAGTCCTGGTAAATAATAAAAACATTAAGTCTACCTATATTGCCCCAAGAGCAAGCATTGGATATTCTCTTCCGAGCATGATGTCATTCTCTTAACCAATCTGCAGCTTCAGGAATGAGGGTTCAACTCCTGAAAATACTACAGTGTCCCCTTTATGTTTTGATCTGCTCTTAAAATATTTGAATATATATAAGACTGTCATTTTCTAAGATAGTTTACATGCAATGTGACAAGTTAAATGTTTTCTTTTTTAAGGAACTAAGCGCTCCAGGACTTGAACATCTAAATGAAAGTAGTCTTTCAAATTGGTAATTTTGTAAGATTATCTATTTTTAGAAAAACTGGCTATTTCAAAAATCAATCTTGACATTGCCTTCAAAAATTTTATAAGCCAAATTAAAAACAATCCATCCCAGTATTCTAAGGCTGAATATCTTTTTCTAAACCCCAAATAAAATCATATGAGTACAGTACATAAACTTGGCTCAAAATGATGTTTTTAATATTTCATAAAATCAATTCTACCTTCAAAAAATGAAAACTTAAACACTTGCAGCTATATTAAAGGATATGTCAATAATTATAAGGAAGCACAGTTCCAGATGAGATTCTCTAGAACTCTTATAGGCTATCATTGGTAATTCTGTAGCCTTCTCTCAGGAAATGTTTGAAGAGACATATATCCGTGCATTAGTATATTCTATTCAGGTATATTTCCTTAAAAATTAATAGGATATCTGACATATTGTACCCATCTAAGAGTCTCCTCTTGGAGTGCATTCACATTTAGGAAGACGACATTTAACATATTTACAAAGAATAGTAAATCCTGACTTTGGCTCTTAAAGGTTGTTAAACTTGATTAAGGAAATAAAAAGACAGGCATTGTAGGGACACTAGGATTTTATAACTTTTCTTTTATGCTCAGAAAAATTTCAAAGATTCATAATAGGACTATGTCGGTCTCTTTAAGAGTTTAAATCTTTAATAGTAGGGTATTATCAAGAACGAGCTTGAAATTGTCAGCTTGCTTCAATCAAAAGTTTTATTGTATGCCTGGACTCTTTCAAGAGAAATGAAGAGAAAAGTTAAATGAAAGGTTTAAAAAAGGGAGAATAGATAATATTAACCAAATATATGCATTCAACTTTTTCACTAGCAAATTAATTTTAGTTAAAAAAAGTTCTTGGATATTTCCCCCAAAATGTTTGGAAAGTACAGAGAAATTGGAAAAGGGATCTGGGGGCTGGACCTCATCCTGTATCAAATTCGTGTAATCTCTTCACTGAAAAGAAGAAACATTCTATGCAAATGGGAAGGCTCCAGAATGAAAAACAACATTAAAATACATGTATTGCTTTCATTGTTCCTGTATGAAAAGGTCACAGAACAGACAAAAACGAAGGCAAAGTTATATTAGTATAGCTCTCTTAACCTGCAAATAAATGTAGATGAAGCCTAATATATATAATCCAAGGCAAGGGGTAGAAATTCCAGCCACAAAGAATCTAAGTGTAAGAGAATTCTAGGGGCATAATAGAAGACTGTTTTAATTTTACATTAAAAATAATAAGAAAAAAAATAAAATTTCTACTAGTTTAATACCACCAAAACTCTAAATAGCTTACATTTGTTTAAACTTTATTTTAAAATGCAGTCTCTTAATGTTAGTATTAAAATATTGATAGATAATTTCAAATTATTATTTTACTAAAAGTGCTTAAAGGAAAAGTGATCAATGAACTGTTCAGCACGAGTGCATAAAGTCCTAAAACACTCTGTTCCATATGTCTAGAATGCACCTAACCATGGAGTCTACACCACTTTCCCGGCAATCCATAACTACCGAAAGGACTGAAGATCTGCTACATTCCGTCACTGCCAGTCTACATCGCCAACAGAAACAGTGCCTTACTGACAGTCAACAAATGTTTATTAAATATCTACTGTGTGCTTGAGGAAAACATGAGCAAAAACAGAGGCAAGAAAGAACATGGTATGTACAGAGAACTATCAGCTGTTCAATATTCATGGAGCAAAGGAAGTGCAGACAGCAAGTATTCAGAGATGCACTAGAAGGCTTATCCTGAAGGACGTGCAACATCAGGAGATTCAACTTTATCCTGTAAATCATAGGGAGCCAATTAGCATGATCAGCAATAGCACAGTCTGATTTCCACTTTAAAAATCTCATTTTGGCAAAAATATGTAGGGTGAACCTGTAGAAAGGATGATAGATCAGATAAAAGCTTACTGTATAACTCTATATTAGAGTGACTAAAGTCTGAACTAGAAAAGTAATACCAAGAATGAGAGGATATTTAAAAGGTTAAATCAGCAACCATGGTGATTGAAGGTGGGAGTGAAAGGGAGTGAGAGCAGTCTATGATTTTTTAAATGAATATTTATAACATGTTTACATGTACTGAGGACTCTTAAGTGCTTTATTAACAAAAACATTTAATATCTATAAAAGTCCTATGAAGCAGGCACTATAGGAAACTCAATTTTATAGATGAAAAACCAGGCCATCAGCAAGTTAAGTAAGTTGTCCATGAAAACAAGCATCAAATTGGTATTAACTGATCAACATTTAAGTGCTCATATAGTAATAACATTCACTGGGTGTCGAGCAGATGGGAGAGGGGCGGAGGCGATGGATATATACACACCTAATGGGTGCGGTGCACACCGGCTGGGGAATGGACACACTTGAAGCTCTGACTCAGGTCAGGCAAGGGCAATATACGTAACCTAAATATTTGTACCCCCATAATATGCAGAAATTTTTTAAAAAGTAAGTTGTCCATGGTTACACCACTTGCCTGTGGTTAAAACAGGACTTCACAAGAAAATGGGGCACCGGCGTTTACGATTGTTTAATCACTACAAGGTGCCACCTATCTTGAAGGACCAAGGAAGGCTGCCAAGTTTCTGCCTTGGGAAACTCAGAGGATGGTGATACCATTAAGAGAACTGTGTTTGGGAAGGAAGGTGAGAATACTTTGGGTATATTGTATTCCCAGTTCCTGTGACGTATCCAAGTGGAAATGTCAACCAAACTCATGTGTATTAGAATCTGAAGCTTTAGACAAAAATCAGAGCTAGAGATGTAGATTGCGTCCATCAACATATAGGTTAAGATCAAGACAAGAATGATTTGAGATTACTTGGAAGAGCATGTTGGGAAGATTAGTAGAGAGAATGCTGAAAACCTTCAATCTTTAAGATGTAAGCAAAGGAAGAAATCATTAAGGTAAACAAAAAAGGAATTGTCAGATGGGGAGGACAATCAAGAAATAAAGTTATGGAAGAGAGAAAGAATAAAGAATATCAATTAGAGGGATCCTATAAAATGAAGAATAAGGCCAGGAGTGATGGCTCATGCCTGCCACCCTAGCACTCTGGGAGGCCAAGGTGGGAGGATCGCTTGAGGTCAGGAGTTCAAGATCAGCCTGAGAAAGAACAAGACTCCATCTCTATTAAAAATGGAAAAAATTAGCTCAACATAGTGGTGCACACCTGTAGTCCCAGCTACTCGGGAGGTTAAGACAGGGGGATCGCTTGAGCCCAGGAGTTTGCTGTGAGCTAGGGTGACACCCCCGCACTCTAGTTCGGGTGACAGAGCGAGACTCTGTCTCAAAAAAAAAAAAAAAAAAAAGAGGAAAATACTAGTAGGTTTAGAATTATTATGAAAGTCTCTCATGTCCTTAGAAATGGAGTCCAGGCTTTAAAGTGTGGAGGAGGAGTAAGCGAACCTGTGAGAAAGCAGACAGAGATTGAAGGCAGGGTCTGGGTTAGAGATGGAAACATGAATAATGTGTCAATTTTTAATGAAAAAGGAACAGCCAAATGTTATTAACACCAAAATAAGAGGGTCTTTTGTACGAAGACAGATGTGTAATGGTTTAAAAGCAGAATTAAAGTCCTAGAAAAGTGCTGCTTTCTCTGTGATCGGCGGAGCGTGGCGTTCAGGGAAGGAAGCACAGAGCAGTATATAGATAAGAATGTGGGTTAATGCAATTTTTTCTTTGGAAGGGGAGAGTCATTGAAGGCTACGGTACAAAAGAGTGATTTGCTCAAGGAGTGATTGTAGGAAAATTTATATCACTGATATAAATGTTCAATGGATTAAGAGGAAACAAAAGCAAGAAAGCTGGGACATTTTTACAGTGGTCGAATCCGTGCTTCGGAAAGTGTGGTCTGTGGATTTCTTGGGTCTCTAAGACTTTTTCAAGGGATCGATGAGGTCAAAACTATTTTAGTAATAATTCTAGAAAGTTAAATGACTTTTTAACTATATTGAAATTGCATCAATGGTGCAAAAGAAGTGGTGAGTCAAACTGCTAGCCCCTTAGCAGGAACTAAGACAAGAACACCATACTTGTACTAGTAGTGACTGTATTCTTCACAGACTCGCATCACGGAAAAGAAAAACAGAAGTTCCACTTTTAAATTTATTGATGCATCAGTAAAAATTATTAATTTTATTAAATCTTTCCCCTTGAGTACATCTTTTTAAAATTCTGTGTGATGCAATAGGAAGTACACATAAAGCCCTTCTGCCATGAACCAAAGTAGGATGCTGGTCCCAAGGAACAGCACGTGTGTGATTGTTTGATCTGAGAACTGAACTAATTAATTTTTCCATGGAACACCATTTTTATATAAAGAATGAATAAAAGATAAACTATGTTTATTCAGAATTTTATATTTGGCAGATTATTTTCCTGAAAATGAAGGAAGTGAGTGCATCACCTCAAGGAAAACTGTAAGTATTTATTAACAATGATAAAATTCAGACTTTGAAGCAAAATTGAAAATTGGAAAACTTCTGTTCTTCCCTGTGAGTTTGACAGCATCCCAATATTGGAAGAAATTTCCTATAAGATCAGTGGTGATATTAACAAATGTGATTTGTTGTTATTATATGATGAAATGTTTCAGCATTTAAAAAGTGACATAATGAAGATAACTAATATTTCCCAAATGATCAATGAATATTATAAAATCATGTATGAGCAGTACATTCATTCAAAGTAGATCAATGGATTTAAATGTATCAGAGTACAAAAAATTTGTTGATGTGGTTTCAATTTCCACATTCCAATTAACCTTCAAGAAACTAGCACTTGTTAAGTTTGGGTTTAGTACCAAAGAAAAATATTCACAATTATTTATAAAGGCTACTAAAATAACCTCTTTTCCAACCACTTATGTATATATGTATATATTTTCTTCATGTACTTCAACCAAACAACACATTGCAACTGATTGAATGCAGAAGCAGATATGAGAATCCAACTGTCTTTTTCTAAATAAGACATCTTAAGGAATTGCATAACATAAAACAATGCCACTCTTCTCACTAAATATTTTTGTATTTGAGAAAATATAATGTTTTTCTTCTAGAAAAATATTTACGTTTACATGTGATAGGTTATCGTTGCTATTTTAAATGAATTAATAAAGAAATGTTTTTTAAAATCTCTGTTTTAATTTCTAATGGGATAGATTGTGATAACGATAACCTAAATAAACAGAAGCTCTTTGAATCCTCAGTAATTTTTAACTATGTAAAAGAGTCCTGAGACTACAAAATCTGACAACTGTTTATCTAAATATAAAGTAATAAGAGACTATAGAAGGGTACTGGCAAACCTCTGTAACTGGAAATTGAAAAGCAATACAGAAATGAGCTTCCAGATTTTAAGAAAGATATTTAGACCTATGAATCACTTAAACTAGTTGTTTGGATAAATTACTTAAAGAGTTGATTGAGATGGACTCATAGACACTACCTTCAGGCCCTTAAAAGAATCAGGCCATTTAAGGTCAATTCTGTACTATTAAATATAGTATAATAGTTCCAATAATTCTCTTTGCTAATTTCCAGGCAACATACAACAAGATATAAAAAGCCAAAAGGCAAAGGATAAATTCTTTCATTTACATGTAATCCTGCAAAGTTGATTCTTGTGTTTTTATTTTACAGAAGAAGAAATCAAGTATTAGAAAGCATGAGTACTTTAACTAAATCACAAGGAAGTAAATATTAGAGCCTGGATTTTCAGTTGATTTTGATTTAAAGTCCAGGGATTTTGCCCACTCAATCCCAGATGCCTCTGTCTTAGGTTTATCTGGTGGAGGTTGATGTGAGAGTTTTTTGTTTTTATTTATCTATTTATTTATTTTACCATGTAAATAAAGGGCAACTATTCCATTTTACTGGATGTTTATGCAACAATTCAGTGATCAAGGATAATATTATAGTATAATGCATTTGTATTCTCATTAGCTAGGCATATTTAAATGTTAGATAACATAGACAATATCTATAAACAAATACTTAAAATGTTCTTCCAGTGAAACCTTGGATGTCCGCTTTTTTTCTCAGCTTCAGACCACTGTAATTGTTTAGTGCATAGTATTTACGTCTGTGTTCCTCATTAACAGTTGTTAATCATGTGTTCCATTAACAGCTACTCTCAAAAGAAATCAGGACTAAGCTATTAAAGTAAGTGTAGGTTGATGGCAATTATATAAATAACTAAAGCCAATAGATTTTTTAATTCAAGGAATAGAAGTGACTTTTAGCACTTTTCTGGGATTCATCAATGCTATCACTAAATGCATTGCTTTAAAACAAATATTTTTATAAAAAATTTATATGATATGGGCTTGATACCATGTTAAATCTAGACTGATAGATAATAAATTATTATTGCTTCAAGTAGAAAATCTGGGCTAAACAAGAAACATCAACAAAAAGGCAGATTATGCAAATAATATATGAAGTCTCAGGAAAATTAAAGTTTATGTGTTTAGAATCCCTGTTGTAGAAAATAATTAAGTTTGTAATAAATCGTTGACTCATTTACTTACAGGCCATCTCCTTCTATGAGATTTCTCAATTAACTTGAGACCACTCTAGTGGGAAATGTGTAATTATGGAGGAAAGGGAGAATATACCATAGGGCATTAAGAAATACCAGAAGCTGGAATTTGAGGTCCTTTTATACTATATATTGAATGGTATTAATTTCTTATTTCTGTAACAACTTTTCTCTTGGTGTCTCCAGGCTGTCTTAATACATTTAAAAGAAAAGTTGAATTTGTTCTAAATTTTCCAAAATTGTATATTAATTAGATGGGAGATACTAAGACATAGATATTAATACAATATAAAGGAGGACATGTAGTGATTTCCAGAGAATCCTGCATTCAAGATAGAAGAATAATAATTATCTTCAGTGAAATATGAGAAAGACCAATAGAAAAAGAAAACATCAATCTCACTTGAGAATATACAGTTGAAGCATAAAGTTCAAATTCCTACTTTACAGAGTGATTATATTTTTTATAAAATGGAATGAAAAACTAACGTTTCAGAGAAGGTCAATAGGAATTGGGTTGATTTTTAACTGTAATTCTAGAAGAACAGTCATATGGCTAGTTCATATGTCTATACATTTACATCCTGGCTGGTTAACAGAATATATTGAGTTAAAAAAGACAAAATTTCTTCATTACAGTTTTCATAAAGATGTTTTGTTTTGAATCTATGCCATTTAAAAATCACCCAGATTATTTCATATAATGTTAGAAAATATATGCTAATCATTTTTTCAATTAAATTCAAATATTATATATGTGCATACACATATATTTAATATAAAAAGAGAGGCAGAGAGAGAAAGAAGGCATCTACTATGTACTAAGTGCTATGTCAGTGAGCAGGCCTGCCATCAGGAATCTTATTGTAGAGCATAGAAAGCTGGCGTAAATAAAGTACATAAAGTAGGAAGCATACATACAAAAGATGACACAACCACCATTTCAAAAGACCTTGGTGGCTTGGAATCATAAACTGGATCTAACAAGATGTAATTTAAAAGTAAAAAAAAGAAAAAAACTATAGTGTTATAATCTGATCCCTCCAAAGAAATTATAAATTTATAGGAAATGAAAAACATGATTCCCCCAGGTATAAGACGAAAGTTCCTATGATCCAAAACAATTGTAGCCATCTTTTCAAACTCTACCTCCTGAGCCAAAGCTCTTGAGCCAAAGTAGATCTTTAGTAAGTATGTGTTGAATTGACTTGAATCATGTTTAGGGAATTTTGTCAATAATAAACCTAAGAGAGTTGAAACAGCAATGTGACCAAAAAAATAAAAATGAAAAAGTTAATGGGGAAAAATACCTTAATAGCATCTTCATCGTACTGATAGAAAAAGGAAGTTTATCTTCTTGCCCAGTGTTTTTGGTCAGAGTAAACTTAGGCCACTATTTTTAGCTCTGGAGCTGACTGTAAGTACAGAGGGGTAAACTATCACGTGAGTAAGATGAAAGGCAAGGCTACTGAAAGAACTCGAAACTATGTCTTATAAGCAACATCTGAAGTATACTAATTCTAACTTGTAAAAGAGACTACTCAGTTAATTTCAAATATTCACCCTTTCTTCTAACTAATGAGGTAACTGTCACTCAGCAAGGTAACGTAATATATCCAAACTTAAACAGTTAAAAAGTTACAAATCTGATTCACAAAATACTTTAACTTCAAGGCCAGGACTTATCACACTGTCTATTTGTCTTTCACATGAAGTAAGCATAGCTGCTTCTGTGGGTCCTCAGGGGACTGAATGAATGGCAGACAGATTTCAGCTCCATGTAAGTGAATTGATTCATTAGTTCGTAGGAGAGTATGTTTTAAGGTATTTTTGTCAGTCTCCAGGAAATCTCTGTTACATTTTATTGCTGAAATTATACCCTTTAATGTAAAAGGATAAAAATAATACTGAACATTGGAAAAATAACCTATGATTAATACAATTTACCTATGAGTTATCTGTTTTCAAGACAAATGCCTAAAAATAATATTGGAATTAAATGTTCCTTCTAAGCTTTCCCCTCTGTGCTCCAAAAGTGTAGTCAACATTCTGCAACCAACTAGGGATGTGTATTTTCAATGTTTATGGTTAAGATATGTGCATGCACAATACATACAGGAAAAGAAATGAGAATTCCTTCAGAATCAGTGTTAACTTCACCAAAAGATGTCTTATTCCTGTTGTATTTACAAATTTATTTCTAAAACAGAAGCACTTGTGGACTTAGATGTGAGGTATAAAATTTAAAAATGTACCCGTGTTCCTCAAGGACCTTGTTGTGGGCCACTCCAATTCCACACATCTGTGTGGCTCTTCCTGGAATTTTTCCATTTGAAAACAAACTGAAATAGCACAAATTTTATTTGGTTTTAACAGTCTTCTCCTCAGAAGCATGTGTCTATCTAGTAAGTCTGGAGATAAAAAGCATAAAAATTTCAAACAGCTATAAGAGATTTAAGATATGGCGGGATCAACATTATCTTCAGTTGACTTTACTGAATGCCACAACCTCCTGATTTCTGTAACTGGTTTTGTGCCTCTTCCCCACTAGGACAAAACCAGATGCAAACAGAGCTCCTACTCTACAAGAGATTGGGGAAAATGGGGAACAGGTCTTCTCCACAAAAGTTTATTTGTTTCTCACTTCTTTTTCAGAAAAAAAAAAAGGGATCACTCTTGTTTCAGACAGGTTTGTAGGTTTGGAAATTTGAAAAACATGATTATCTTTTCTCAGATGTGAGCAACTGAGGGACGAAGAACTACGAAAGAGGATCGTGTGTGCCCTACCCCCAAATAATCGCAGTAGGCAGTAGGGGTTAGGGGTGTAGGGGGTGCACCAAGCTAATGCCTTTCCTGGCAGATTGTAAAGAGTGAAGGGCGCTGGAAAAATGGAATGATGTCAGCCCCTTTTCCTGTTTTTTACTGCTGCCAAAAACTCCGACTCTCTCCCCACCCCTTCTTTCCAACTCCCTTCCTCAGATGCGCTCGCACAGAAGAGTGCCCCTCCTTAGATGTGTTGGCACAGAAGAGTGCCCAGTGAGGAGACCGACTCCGTGGATCGCTTTGCGCAAAATCCACCCCTTCTCTCTCCTCCCTCCCTCCCAGCCTTGGATCCCGCACGGCCCTCCCTCCGCTCCCGCAGCGGTGCGGGCTGGGATGCGCCTCTGTGTACTACCGAGGCGGAAGGGGGCTACAAGCAGAGGACAATGTCAGACGCTCAGCTCGGTCCCTCTGCCTGACGCTTCTCTCTGGCTCTGCCAGGGTTGGTCTCTGCAAGAAAAGGCAGGCGCTGTGGCCGTGGCGAGAGGCAGCGGCTGAGGCGCGTGGAACCCGAAAAGCCCCGGTGCTCCCTGTTACCTCACACCGTGGTCGCCAGCCGGCCGTCAGCACCATGGACAGCAGCGCCGTCCCCGTGAACGCCAGCAATTGCACTGACCCCTTCGCGCCCTCAAGTTGCTCCCCAGCACCTAGCCCCGGTTCCTGGGTCAACATGTCCCACTGGGATAGCAACCTGTCCGACCCGTGCGGCCCGAACCGCACCGAGCTGGGCGGGAGCGACAGCCTGTGTCCTCCGACCGGCAGTCCTTCCATGATCACGGCCATCACCATCATGTCCCTCTACTCCATCGTGTGCGTGGTGGGGCTCTTTGGAAACTTCCTGGTCATGTATGTGATCATCAGGTAAGAAAGCGCCAGGGCTCCGAGCGGAGAGTTCAGCGGCTAAAGGGGATCGAAAGAGACACCTAAGCCCCAAGGCTGTGTTTGGCGGGAGGATGAGCGAGGGGAGGTAAACCGGGGAGACCGGGGCAGCAACCCCGGACAGAGGGACTGCCGTTCGCGTGCGAAAATCTACTTTTCTATTTTTTCCTCCGTTGAAAAAGAATCCAAATTTTCTGGAACGGAGTCGTTGCTTTGGTAAAGGCCATAAAAGTCTGGCAAAAAAATAAAAAAAATTAAAAAGAAGGAAAGAAAAAAGATCAGCTCTATCTCAGAGCTCTCCCTTATACTGAGCCAAGAGGACGGTTGGCAAAGTCCCACAGTCCGTCCCTCTGCAGAAGCTATGGAAGCATCAGTTGTGAATAATGGGAGAGGAATTAGTTTTCCCTAATTGGGGGGCCGAGTCTTGTCAGTTGTTTTAAGACATGAGCCTTGGCAACTTTCCTACTCTTACTGGTTTGGGGTACTTCTCTGTACCACAGCCCCACCCCTTTTCTTTCCTTGTTATAGTAGCCTTTACTGCACTCTTCCTTCCATCCTGAGGCCGCACTAGGCAGACGAAGTTTTCCTGGCATCTCTCCATGGTAATGTCACTTTGTTGTAACAAACACGATGGTTGTGTTGCCTAGACCAATTTGCAGTTTGGTAGCTGCAGATCTTCTAAGTCACAAATTGCATCTGGAAGAGGCAGAAAGATTCAGGCGATGCAGGACACAATTGTTTTTCAATGCCTCCAAAAGTCAGAACCGAAAAACATCATAATCCTGCATTAGAAACTATTATACAGGCAGCTGTAAAAGGTGCTCTAAACAAAAAGAAAGTGTCTTTATCAAGTGAAAATATTTCAAAAGAGTTTGTAGTCCACTGTTCACCCAGATGTTCCAGGCTTATTTGGCAATGAGTGTGCAAGCTTTCAATATTAATTGAGATTGATATTGATTGGGTTGGTGTATGTTGGTGTATGTTCAAATACTATATGTGAATGTGGAATACCATATATTCAATTTTGTTAAGCAAGATAAATACTTGAACACTTTAAAATGGCTCCTAATTTGAGTTTTTCTTCCCACCGGGGGTTATATGTATGTAGAGAACATGGCATTTTCATATTTAGTTACACTATGTGCTTCACCTATTCAGCAAGTATTGCAGGTTCCGGTGGAGCTCTTGAAACATTACACAATCACTCTTCCCATTATGATTTTATTACCAAGGTGCTGCAAATTGCTTGGAATTGATTTTTTCTACTTATATGTCTGATTTCTTTAATTAACGATTGTTAAAGAGTAAAGCTAATTTCCCTGATCTTTTGGTGAGGAATAAATAGTGTCTCTGAGAAAAGAGCACCATCTATTGAGAAAAAGGCTAACAACAGAGGGAAAAATGCAGGAAGAGAATCAATGGAAGAATTTATTTTTTAAAACATTTATTTTATGCAATTCAATAAAAAGATTCATATTAAAAATAAAAACCACGTCTTATTCTGCAGTTATGACAATATAAAAAGCATAATTAAGGGCCTGCCTTTGAAAGGGAAAATATTTTTCTCATTTTTTCTAAAAACATATCATAAGCTGGTAGAGCTAGAAGGGACTCTAGAGATTATCCAAGCCAGGTGAGTAAACTGAGGCATGGAAAATATAAATGATTTCTCTAAGAGCAGATAGTTCATTAGTTCAGTATCACTGAATCTCTCTTAGCTAACAGAATTTTCTGTTTATTAGGGCAGCAAATCATGATTTGAGTTAATTTCATTATTGGGCTGTCAGAGGGGGGTTACTTAGTAGTGATAATGTGGGAATAACAAATTACCCCCCAATTTATGTATGGAATCCTAGAGGGAAAAAAGCACGAAACAGAAATTACCAAAGCATCTAGAAATCCTGCCACCTGAAACATAATCTTTTATTCCCTTTATTGCTTCTCCTTGGTATTTTCCTTCCTCATATTTCTCCCCTTTAGTTTATGCTTTTATATAAAGTGAGAACCACTAAAGAAGCAAGTGCCTGTGAAATAAGCAGATTGGTCTTATTCCAGTGTTTAAGGGGTATCTGGTTGGGTGAGTTCATTTTAAAAGCATTACCTTTGACCTGTTCTTGACCTGGAGAAAGACAGTAACATTGTATCTCACTGAGAACATGATATTATGCTTTATTCTCTCTACTGAAAATTCTGACAAAATGCAGTAGTATTTGAAAGGTCACCTCAAACACCCACCTGTAGCCGGTTGAGTGTTTAATTCCAAGGTCAGATAACTGTCTTGGAATGTGGTTGTGAAACAGAAAAATAGACAGTTGAAATAACAGATGAAATGACAGGGAAAGCATCTGGGGATTGAAGAAAGTGTGTCTATCAGTTGAGAATATATAATTGACTGTCTCCAGGCTGTGGTGTTTTAACTACAAAATGATCAGTTCAAGGATATTATTGGCCCTGATAAAAGGGTGGATATAATGCTACGTCTGTTAAAGTATTGAGGAGAAATGCCTACTTCCTTCCAATATTTAAAATTCAACAAATACTACTGAATATCATGCAGTTACAGTTCTCTGAGCAGATTAAGGTAAAACTTATTTGAATGTTTTAGTACATCAAGCGAATCATGAGGCTCAGATGACTATGGCAACAACAACAAGAAAAATAACTACAAATACAGATGCCGTGATAAATTCTTTTCTGTTCTGTGTCTTCTAACACCATCATCGCCATCCCTTCATCAACATTATTAATAGGATAACTTAAGTGGGATTCTTAGGCAGTGCTGCTCCGAGAAATATAAGGGAGGAAAAGTGATGCTGTTATATCATTTAAAGATTTAAAATCCATGTGTTAAATGATAGAAATGTTGTCAGTAATCATCACCTGAAAGTTTTTTGGTTTTAAAAAAATGCAGAATAATAATATTATAAAAATTACCATGAAGATTTTTGAAAATATGACGATAAAAGTATTTTTTAAAGTAGCAATTGTTCAAAATGGTATGATAGTACATTATCAAGAATCTTTTTTAAAAAATCAAAATAATACACAAAGTGATAGCCATCAGAGATGTTTCACTGATCAAAAATATTTGACCATAGGATTAACCACACTGCAAAATCTAATATAGTCCCAGATGTGTTTATTTCGTGACTTTTTTTCCAAAATGATTTGTCCATGTAGCTATGAACATGGTATGTACAGACACTGTGGAAAAAATGGAGGGCTAGAAACTCCGAGATCTCTGCAGGCTGTATAATCCCTCATTCCAGTAAAGTTCCAAATAAATAGTCCCAAGTAATCGTGCTTTTGTTTTTAAGATTATTTCTTAATTTGGTTAGATAAATTCTCAGTACGAATAGTTATCACAGAAGAGCATTTAAATAAATGCAAGATGTTATTGTCATTTCTTTTTCCTAAAATGTATTTCTTATTTAAAAAAAAAAATCCTATGAGCTTGTGCTTGTTCTATATAACAACTATTTGATTCAGTTTTAAGTTATAAAGAGATCAGTCATACTTGATTGGAACAAAAGTATTAATATAAATTTTTAACCTTCATACTTAAGTAGTGAGAAATTAAGGAATAATAATGTTTTTATCTAATTCAAGGATATACGCATGTGTGTGTATACACACATGTGTGTGTATGAGTATATTTATGCATACATATATATATTTGAATTAATTTGAATGCATATGTCACTAAATATGGTCACCAGTAATTTTCATAAAATAAAAGGATAATTTATTTAGAAAACTTAAATATTAATAAAATTCGCTTTCTTTTTTTTTAAATCCACAAAATATCCTAAATAGAGGATGGATTTAAAGGGGAAAAAAAACTCCAAAATAAAATTTTTTCCTTAACATACTGGTTTCCATCAAAAAATACCAACTTAATTGTATGCCCTTCACTTCATAATGGAGAGCTTCCGGTATCTATTACAATTTGAACTCTAACTGCTATTTCCCACATACGTGCTAATTCTGTAGGGGACACCTCTTCTGCTATGTCTCCTGAACCCACTAAATTGCTTTTACTTTCCTCGGTTGTAAGCTGTGTCTTTATCATTTGCATGGAGTTATCAATGATTGAGTTTCCTATGTTTTTCTCTCTTTTCTTCCTGGAAAGAATGAACCATCTTATATTTTATAAAGTATTTCCAACATAAACATGTATAATTATATAACAATTCTTTTTAAAAATATATAATTTTAATAATGTATACATATACTTTCATATATATGGAGGACAGATGGATGAGTAGTAGATAGGTGTCTGAAACAGCTGAAATCTCTCTACTCCCCTTACCCTCTCTCCCCTGAGACTGCCGCTACAGTGAATTTGGTGGTGATTATTCATATGCATATTTTTAAACTTTGACTACATATGTGTGTTTCCACAAAAAAATACAGTTTTTTACATGTTCTTATAACTTTTTATCATTGATATTATATTACCCATTTAAGTTTATACACATGATTTCACTATTTACCCCAAGTTGCTCTAGTTCTAGCAGGTCAGTGATGGAAACTAGATGTCAAACAAAACAAACATGAAAACAAACTAACAGACATTCTGGCCATTAACTCACCTGAGTACTACTTTTAACTGATCTCAGTAAGAAAAATATGTACTAAAAATTGGTTGCAAAGATTTCTTTGCAAGTGTTTTCCCAAGCTATCTAATATTTTCATTAATACTTAAATATAATATGGAAAAATTATTTTGGCTATTGCTGCAACAAATAAGTCTGTGAATAAATTTAAACAAGGCATAATCTCTCTACTTCTAAGAAGGAAATAAAAATAATTGCTCTCTGACTATGTCAAAATGTATTCAAATGATAAGTACTGACAATATTTAAGATTTTCAACAGCTTTTAGAACCACTTCCTTATGCATAAAATTTGAAAATATTTCTTCTAGGATTCCATTTAGGTTGCAGTTGAAATAGAATCTTTAAAGTCAGCAGGAGAAAAAAAGAAGCTCATTTGGATAAATAACATAAAACAACATGACATTTTAAAATATACTAGCGATAAATACCAAAACTAAATGTTGTGTGAAATTTTAAAATGTGAGAATTCAAGTCTTCAATCAATCCTCACAATGTTTAATGTCAATTTAACTGAAATAAGAATTTGTGATAACACTCTTCAAACTCGTTTTTAGACGTAGACACTTATTTCAAGAACTTGGAAGCCAAGATATAAAACAGATCAAAGAAGAGCTGTCCAGGCTTAAACATGTATTGTGGCCCAACAGCACTGCTCAGTTTGCACACCTAGCCCACTTTCCATCGCTGTCCCCAAGGCACCTGGATGGACTCTCTGGGGCTCCCTCAGGCAACATTTGAAAATGATGGCTTTCATATTGTTTCAGACTGTTGTATAGCCCACCTCACTTCCTGCATCTCACCTTCTACCTCAGCCTCTGCTATGGCAGTCAGTATCATCCAGATAAAACTTGGTAATACTTCACCTTAGCTGCATCTACATCACTTACCTTCTGCCCTGGGGCTTCTTTACTGGAATCACTGCGTTCCAGAGACATCAGCCCGGCACTCTCCTCAGCCCTACTGGACCTGAAGCCCAAGGAAGTTAACACCTTGACCGGGAACAGCCCTTGACCAGGGATATGGAGGCCTGGGGACAAACGGTTCCCTTGCTCCCCTCTCTCCTCAGGCACAAGATTCTGAGGCACCAACTATGAGGCACATCCAAATGTCCCACCCACATTGTGGCCAGCTCAAAAACATGTCTTGTTTTGGGTTTTCTTCTTCCCTGTTTCACTCTTCTAGCTCCCCATGTCTATCCCCTGCAACCACTTTTCGAAATGATTCACCTGCATGCAAGTACTTATCTCAGACTCTGCTAGACATCATTCCTGTTATTTTGTAATTGATTCCTGTATGTTAGCACAGTAAAATCTGCTTAAGAAATTGAGCCCTCACAGACCCATTGATATAGGTTTTTCTCAACAATTAAAAATTCTTAAGAAAAATTCTAATAGGTAGCCACAATTGGAACTACCAAGAGAGCTCATAAGCTAAGCTTTCCCTCCCATTTGTGTTTCTGTTTCAGGATTCAAGAAAGGCTTCAGTAAGTTTTGCTGAGTGGGGAGGGAGTGGGCAACAGTCATGTATAGTGTTCAGTTCACTTCTTCTTGAGCACAGGGTGATGGAAGCATTATGGTTGTCTGTGATATGTAAAGAAATTAAAATCCCCTGGGCCTTCTGACAAATTATCTGAAGCTGCAAAAAAAAACTACCTCCCCATTTATTTCAAATTGTATAATAACTTTAAGAGTATCTTGTGATAATTAAGCTCAAGAAAATTGCAGGCTCCTCAAAAGTCAACTAAAACATCAGGTACAAGAAACATGATATGCAAGAAGCATCACATGGTGAGCTTGCGAAGCACCTCTTTTCCTTATCCATCCTGTCTTGCTTTAGGCAACCTTATCTTCTTCCCCACCAATTCATCATGCTGAAGGTCCTTGAACCAAGATATAAATTCAGAAAGGAAGAATAGCATGGAAGGAAAACTTTGTCTTGGCTCAGGACCCCACGTGTCAATTGTGGCTCAACTTGAACGCACTCTGTGCCTCACTCTCCTTATCTATGAAATGTGAGAATTAGACTGAAAATCTTAAGTTCCCTTCTAGTACTAAGATATCCTATGGCAACTTTGATGACTGTTAAGCACATGTTTTTTCAACTATGCTATCTGGAGGAAAACAATAATCATCTCCAATTCCATCACGGCCCTTTGGATTCTACATAAGCTCAAATGGGTGCTGTCAGAAACCGGGAGGAGGGGGGAGAGAGAGAGCAGCCAGCGCTGAACTGCCAGGTGTCCTGTTCAAGACTATAAGTGAAAGTGAAAGTAGCAGTCAAGACTTTATTCACATACTTCCACAGTATAAGCAAGAAGTTAAACAGGAAAAGGTGCACTCCCCCAGTGTTCCGTTTTTTTCTCCATGGAAGCCACTAAATGTAAAATTAGAATTAGAAAAATTAGAATTTTTCTTAAGAATTTTTAACTGTTGAGAAAAACCTATATCAATGGGTCTGTGAGCATCACATGTTTGAGCACAGATGCAGGAATGAGGTGGAAAAGGGGTCATCTTCTTACTGCACAGGGCGCCCCAAACAAAAGGCCCTGCTGTTTTATGGACCTGCAGGCCTGGGGGAAGGGATGAGGAAAAACAAGGAGTGGGAAAGCTCTGAGTCAGAGTGGAGAAAAGTGTCTTCAATGACCCCTGACAAGGAGGTCTCAACGGGGAGGGTCTTGCCAAGGGCTCCTCAGTAATACACATGAAAGCATGATTGGAAAAAGTGGGGAGGGGCATAACTCTCTCTCTCCATTTCATTCCCTATTTAATTCAGAGGAGAGTGCCTTAATATTTGCCTTCAAATATTAATTATATTCTGGATGTTGTATTCTAAAGATGCGCAGAGATAGTAGTTCCACCAAATCAAATCTAATGAACCTTTTTAAACCAGTGGACAGGAATCTCGCACATGGTGGGATCTGTCATGGGTTCTAATGAGAGAGAAATCACTGTGTTCTGAATATAAGTTTCTATCCAGTCAAGAATATCATCAAGTACAGGTTTTTTGTTTTAATTCAACCACATGTTCACTTACCCATTGTATATAAGTAGACATGCAGGCTACTATAACAGAATGCCATAGCCTGGGTGGCTTACAACAATAGGAATTTATTTTTCACAATTCTGGAGGCTGGGAAGTCCATGATCAAGGCACCAGCCGATTCCGTGTCTGGTGAGAGCCCACTTCCTGGTTAATACCATCACACTGGAGACTAGGTTTCAATATACGAATGTGGGGAGAATATGTTCAGTCTATAGCAGTAGGTGTCCTAAAGCTGTGGTCCCCAACCCCTGGGCTGCAGATCAGTACTGGTCTGTAGCTGTGGCCAGTTAGGCACCAGGATGTACAGCAGGAGTTGGAGGCGGGCGGCGGGGGTGGGGGAGGACAGCCAGCGAGGCTTCATCTGTATTTACAGCCACTCCCCATCGCTTGCATCACCGCATAAGCTTCACTTCCTGTCAGATCAGCGGCCAGCTGTATTAGATTCTCATAGGAGCCCAAACCCTACTGTAAACTGCACATGCGAGGAATCTAGGTTGCACACTCCTTATGAGAATCTAATGCCTGATGATCTGAGGTGGAGCTGAGGCGGTGATGCTAGCTCTGAGGAGTGGCTGCAAATACAGATCATCATTAGCAGAGAGGTTTGACTGCACAATAAATGTAATGCACTTGAATCATCCCGAAACCATCCCCCTACCTCCAGTCCATGGAAAAATTATCTTCCCTGAAACCAGTCCCTGGTGCCAAAAAGGTTGGGGATCACTGTCCTAAAGTGATTCAAATAGTAACCATTTGTATTTACTAAAAAGTATTACTATAATTTAAATTACATTTTAAATAAATCAAGTCCACCTGATTCACTCACTATCTCCCAATATGCTTTATATTCATCTCTTGTACAAGTCTCAGCTTAAATCCATTCTTCTTTAAATCCCCCACAAATTACTCCTATGATCAATTTCCTTTCAGTGAACTCAAAATATATGTCACTATTGTGAAAAATATTTTCTCATGGTTTACAAAATGTCACTTGATAATCCTTGCAGATTTGAACTCTATCTTTTTGTGTTGAGGTAAGAAATTCAGTATTCAAAGTTGACCAACATCTTTAAACTCCTGTGTAATTCAAAGTTTTTAGCAATTCAAATTTATCTCCAATTATTCAGGTATAAAATCTAATTCAGATAATTGCCTCAGTTTATTGTTTTATTCATGCCTATTTGGCTTTTATCACTTAAATCATGAAAAGTGATCTGTAGCATAGATTGGTATTAGCAAATCGTAAATTCAAATACAAACACACATACATGTCTATATATGTATGGATAGGGAATAGATTGTTACTCTTAGAAATACAGAAGACAGAATTTTAAGTAGTAAAATAATTAAAAGTTAATACAGTCGATTTTCATTATTCATGGCAGTTATGGTTTATAAAATCACTATGACTACTGAATTAGTGAGTACTGAAGCTTTGCTTCTGGGGGAAATATGGGACTAGGTTCCCATGAGCCGCCAGTTGCAATATTTTCATCAAGAAATCAATACATAACCTTGATTTATATGTGTTTCTGTTTAAAGGTACCTTATTTAATATATAGCTGATTCACTAACATTGAACTCAGTTAACAGAAAGCTTCTCTAACTCAAGTACTTTCTCTGTTGGGCACATCACAACCTTCTCAGCTTAGGGGCACTGGACAGTACTTCAGCACTATGCATGGGGCCATTTTAAATAGTGAAATCACAAGCAAAAAATACAGAAATGTGAGAAATGAGGCCATAAACAGACTGTAGAAAGGACACTTTTTCACAGTACATGCTAAAACAAGATGGCAGAGCATTGCCTTGTTTAGCTTCACCTAGGAACTTGCACACAGAGCAACTCAAATTTTCCACTGCTCTTCACATGTCCACACAAGCCCTCAAATGACTGCAAAAGCCCATTAAGTATTATGGTGGGGTTAAATAAATTTTACTGAGTGAGTCAATTCTCAAATACAGAATCCTCAAATAATGAGAATCAAATTTTGTTTGTTTGTTTGTTTTGTTTTGTTTTTTAATTTTTTTCCAGCATATTACAGGGGTACAAATGTTTAGGTTACGTATATCGCCCTTGCCCCACCCAAGTCAGAGCTTCAAGCCTGTCCATCCCCCAGACAGTGTGCACTGCACCCATTAGGTGTATATATGCCCATCCCTCCTCCCCCTCCCATTTGCTCAACACCCGATGAATGCTATTACTATATGTGCACTTAAGTGTTGATCAGTTAATACCAATGTGATGGTGAGTACATGTGGTACTTGTTTTTCCATTCTTGGGATACTTCACTTAGTAGAATGGGTTCCAGCTCTATCCAGGATGATACAAGAGGTGCTAGATCACCACTGT
>RJWJ010027294.1:0-22325 GCA_004363605.1 Indri indri
AATACTGTGAAATGTACTAAGAGAAGGAGCCCCAGAAAGAAACCAGCCCGTCTGCTTCTCACGTGCCTCGGCCCGTTAGGCTGGCTCCCAGACGGCCGTGACCTCGATACGGTGTGTGCGCCGGCGGCTGGCCCGATCTCCCCCAAACATGACCGCCTGCCTCACTGGGATGACCTACATTTCCACAGCGGCGGCTGCAGCAGACATTCCAGGGTAATTAACAAACGCGTGCGCACGCGCACACACACGCGCACTCACAGCTGGCTCAGGCCTGGTGGTGGCTGGCACGCTCGCTGTCTAGACAGGGCCGCGAGCTGAATGGCCTCCCGCCGTGGGAAGTGGGCTGCGTCGGGCTGCAGCCGGGACGGCCAAGGTGTCCCTGTTCACTGGGGCAGAGACGGACCCCTGAGAAGACAGGCGGCAGCGATCGTCACTCCCCACCTTGAGCAGGAGCCTCCAGCCACATCCTTGCCAAGGACAGTCTCCTTAGGAAACAGCAGGCAAGAGAGCCGAGGACCAGCTACAGGGAAGCTCAACATGCTGTTGTTGTTAATAACAAAAATGGGAGACAGCCTTCCAGAAAGGAGGTGGTGAAGCATGTTAGGGGCCTTCGTAAGAGCCATCGGGAAGCAGCCACTGACAGTCACGCTGAAGGAGACAGTCTGATGGCATGTGGTGACTGTCATGAAATATTAAGTTTCGAAAGAGCAGGATTCAAAATGCCATGTCAGCAGGGTTGTCACCAGGGATTGCAGTTCTTTTCGTGAGAGATGCCCAGGAGAGCACACCTGGGAAGCCCAGTGCTTACCTCCTGGCGTGACATCTGGTCACCAGGGCACCTTGTACCGCTTCCACTCATGGCTGCTGTGCAAATACCAAGGGTGCTGGCCAAGTGCCCCGGGCGGCTGGCCTGACACCAGGGTTCGGGTCCTCCCCCCCCTCCAAATCCCAGCGCACTCCGCTGGCATTCCCCAAACAGCGGTCACGGGGGAACCGCCTTCACGACTTTTGCCCGTGGTACCATAATTTACTTAGAATCATTCTTTAAATTGACTCACGATTTTCACACAAGCAAATTTATTTTAAAAGAAAATCCTGTATCACAGCTATGGATAGAAAACCAAAATAGAAGGTGGCTGTAAAGATAAACACATCATTATTAAGATTTTAAACATTGCTTCTGTGCTGCCTAAAATCGCCTCGCCTCCCATTGCCCGACATGCCGTGTGTTGGCCAACACTGTCTGCATTTGACCGCTTCACTTAAAAATCGAGGAAGCTGAGGTTCAGAGGGGACGCGATTTCCCTTGGGTCATTCAGGTACGTGGAGCCCCGGATGCCACCTCAGGTGCTGCTCACCTGGCCCCGCCCACCCATCCCGGCAGAATCCCCCGAGCCGTGTCCGCTGCTCCGTGGAGATCCTGCCTGTCAAACACTCCCCCTCGCTAAGCACAAAGCCTGACCGTAGTACATAAGCGTCACATTAAATTATTTCTAATTTCATGGTGCACAGTTCCACAGGCAATTAACTCCATTTCATTTTCAATGGTCCGTCACCCTATCTTTTTCCTTTTCCAATGGTTCCAGTGATTTTCTGGAGTCAATCGGGGTCTGTGTTTGTGTTTTAATTATGTATAAACTTAAGGCCTGTCTGTGTCCTCCTTTCCCACCTCCCTCCTCCCGACTGCCCAGGCTGGACAGCCCAGGCCCGCCCAGGCTGGCGGGGGCACGAGGAGCGAGCACCTGGCACCTTTGGGATGGGGAGTGCAGAGCATTTCTGAACGCGGGACAGGGCGGGCGCCCGCGCTGCAGGAGGAGGGAGCCGCTGCCCTCCTGGGAGCCTCTTCTCCCACGTCAGGCCCTGGGCTCTAGGGAGCCCTTTTGTTTGGTGTCCCCACCGTCTTCTCCTTTTAGGGACACCCTTCCCCACCTGGAGGTATTTGTAAGCACGTGGCGCTGGTCCTTTGCCAGATTGGGCATGTGACCCAAGCTGGCCAATCAGAGTAGTCCATGCCCTGAGATAGCCTGATAGAGCAAGAAGCAGTCACATGACCTAAGCAGGACCAATCTAAGTCCTCTGGAGGAATGAAATGGATTCTGTAGGAAGGAAGATTGGGATCGTTTTCTCTGGGCTCACTAGCTCTGACGGAAATGGAAGCTCGAGGCTGCTGAAGACCACCCCTGCTGTCATTTGGAACTCTGCCTGTCAGATCATGACGCCAACTAGAAGGAGAGCCAAAAATGCTGGGAGGAGAGTCAGCCCTGCTGTTGGCAGATAAGCACCTAGATACACCTGTGCCTGAAGCCGCCTAACTGCCCAACTTCGCAGCTTCAAAGCTGCATGTGCCAGCACATTTCCCATTATATTTTGTCAATCTAGTTGTTATGTCCCTTCCCTTGTTCAAGCCACAACCGAGGAACATCACTGTGAGTAACATGCCCCCCTTCCTTCTCCTTGCCCCAGTGTCCTGCCTTCTCCAGGCACAGCCTAGAAGGTAGAGTGATGAGGGTGGAGGGACCTTTATGGAACATTTAGTTCTTCAAGACTCAGCTCAGGCACCGCCTCCTCCAGGAAGCCTTCCCTGGTGGCCTCGTGTGCTCTCCCAGGCTGGTGAGCTTCTCCGCCACCCCACAGCCTCTGTGAGGGAAGTGCCAAGGGTAAGAGCCAGACCCTGGGACCCAGATGTCCCTGACTGGAGTCCCAGCTCCGCCACTCACAGCTGTGTGACCTTGAGCAAGGGAGTGCCCTCTCTGTTCTTTGGTTTTATCATCTATGAACGGGAGTTAGCATCAGCAGCCCCTCCACAGGTGTGCTGCGAGGACTGCACAGGTTGATCCATGTCACTGATTTGGAGCAGAGGCCAGGGTGTGGGAGCCCAGGCGGCACTGGCCATCGTTTCGTGTCCCGTGTCACATCACCCTCTTCGTGACTAACTGCCTTTTACTCGCTTAAGCCGCGAGCCCTTTCTCTTCCTTTTTCCTTCAGCGCCTTTGCTCCCCTGGGCCCCGCACAGTGCCTGGCACGCAATGGGCATCGAAGACCGTTGTGAGCAGAATGTGCCCTCCCGAGTCAACGGGCAAGCCCAGTGCTCTGCCTTTCTTTCCACCTGTCAAGAAGAGCTCCGACTTTGGCAGCTCGTTTTCCGGTTCTTGCCCTAAAAATAGGATTAATGGGTGCGAGGGGGGCAGAGAGCGGGAGCAGAAGGGAGAGGAGTGCAGGGGAGGGGCCGGGGGATTGGGAGGTGCTCGCCGTGGCTGTGCACCAGCATCGCCGGGTGCGTCCCAGACGCTGCCCCCCAGCCCCACCCCTGAGACTCCGAGGCTCAGGCCTTGGGAATTTTCCGACTTCCCAGGAGATTCTACTGGGCAGCCAGAGCTGAGAACTGCAGGCACAGAGGGTGGGACAAAGCCTTCCTGAGTGTTAGGAATGCAGGCTCCTCCAGTGTTTCTGAGAGATTTCAGCAAGATCCAAGTTACTTTTGACCCTCAGCCGGTTATTTATCTGAATATGACCCAGTTCTAAGACTGGGTGCCAAGGTGACTTGGCTGTATCTGTTACGAGGGAATGAGTGAGTGAGTGAACGAATGAATGAAGAGGAAGTTCCTGTCCCAGCATTCACACCAGGAATCACAGACGAAAGCACAGGGGAAGGTGGGTGAGACGCTGGGACACGGGAGACCTTGGGACACCCTGGGAGAGTCCGGCTCCGTGGGCCTTGCCGGGGGCAGGCGTGTGTTGGTTCCGAGCACCTTCGTGTTCGCATCACAGGAAAGGCGTTAGCTGGCGCCCTCACCTCTGCCGCCTCCCCAGCCTGCCGCACTCCGGCTTTCTGCAGACCCTTCTCAGCCCCTGTTGCCTCCCAGCCTGGCTGCAGGAGACGGCCTGAATTCGTGCCCCCAACAGAGCCCCTGAGGCTCTGTGAGCCACCCAATTTTAAGTTCTTATAAGAAAGAATTTGCTTGGTGCAGGGCCAGAGCAGGCCTACCCCGCAGTCGGAATGCAGAATCCCGGGCGGGTCCGGCCCCTCACTGAGCCCACACACCACGCCAGGAAGCGCGGCCCTCCCTCGGATCTGCCTGGTGTGGGGGCCGAGGACGAGGGTTTGGGGCATTGCCCTGGGTGGGTTCCCAGGTCCTCTCTCCTGTCCCCATGCAGACAGCTGGACACCCTGAAGCTGTGGTGTCCCTGAAATACTTTCACATAGTCAGAAATCTTTATCGCGTCCCTAATATGTGCCAAGCTCCGCACCCGATGCCGGGGATAGGAACAGGCAGAAGGGCCTGCTCGCAGGCAGTGCTGGGGCAAGACACAAATTACGGGTTAAAGAGAAATCCCCAGGGCAGCATGTAAAAGAAACAGCAGGGGACGTGGCAGGCAGGAAGCGGGTGGGCAGGACCCGCTTGGCAGGAGGCCCCGGGCCCTCTGAGGAGGTGGCATTTGCAGGAGCAGCAGGAACCAGTACAGGAGAGGCAGGGAGGCCATTCCCAAGGGCCAGCCCTGCAAAGGCTCCCAGGTGGGCAGAGGGCAATGTATCTGGAGGAGTGACAGGAGGTCCCTGGGGCCAGGCACAGGGGTGGCAGAGCAAGGGCAGGCCTCGGGGCAGCACAGGCAATGGGGGCTTTGCACAGAGGAAAGCCACGCAAGTGTGAGAGACCTGGTGTGCATCTTCGTGGTGGCTGAATTGCTCCTCCCACAGTCACGTCCATGTCCCAACCTCCAGAACCCATGACTGTGACCTTACTTGGAAGCAGGTCTTTGCAGTTGGAATCAAGTTAGGGATAGCAGGTGAGATCACCTGGACTTGAGGGCAGGCTCTAAGTCCTCAGGAGGGACAGAAGAGAGGAGACACAGAGACGAGGAGAAGGCCCGTGACCGCGACCATGCAGGCAGGGCCTCGGGGGAGAGGCCAGGAAGGACCCTTCCTAGAGCCCCGGGAGGGAGCCCGGCCCTGCCCACACCTGGATTTCAGACTTTCGGCCTCCGGAAGGGAACAGCAAGAGGATAAGTTTCTGCTGTTTCAAGCCACCCAGTGTACGACGATTTGTTACACAGTCTCGGGGACTAAAGCAACATTGGGAAGTTCCCTCTGGCTGAGACAGGCCAAGCTGGCCATGGAGAAGGAGAGGAGACCGGAGCCCTGTGAGGAGCTGGTCCCCTGGCACAGGACACAGCGGAGCCAAGGCAGTGACAGAGGGACAGAGGGGAAGGAGAACAGCAGGGACCGAAATACTCAACGGTAAAGGCCGACGACATGTTACATCACCACCCCATCCCCCCAGCGCCTGTTCTAATGGCCTCATTCAGATTATCGTATTTAATGCTGGATGAAACCCAGGCGTTGGTTATCGTCACCATCACCATTTTCTAGATGAAGAACCAAAGAAACAGAGGGGTTCACTAACATCCTTAAGACCACACAGCTAGAGGCAGCAGGGCACAGATTCCAACCCAGGCCGTGGGTCAAAGGACCAGGCATGCCACCGGGCAGCCAAGTTCACGGCACTTGCTGAGGGTGGAGGTGGTGGGCGGGTGACCCAGAGAAGGAAACAGGGTGTCTGAGTGGGCAGCGCTGCTCCCAGAGACAGAGGCCCGGGGGCTGGGCAGGTGAGGGAGCCCCTCGGCAGACCGCGGGGTGCACGGCCTGTCTCCAGGGGGAATGTGGCCCCTTCCCTCCCAGGATGCCCACTGGGCAGGAACTTTCTAGAGCTGGGTTCCTCAGGGTGGTCCCTCCCAGCCCTCCGTTCGGAGCAGGAGACCCACCGTGGTTGCATTAATGATGTGAAGGCAAGCGACAGCCTCCAGCTGACCCTCCAGGGGCACGGACACCACTGGTGGACAATGGGTTTGGGCCACGTGTCTCAGGGGCAGCGTCCGGTGGCACAGAGGCTGGGACTTTTCCCTTCTGGCACTGGCGTTTGCTTCACTGGGAAACCACGTGCCTCCCTGTTCTAGTTCTCCCTGTAAACACTCTTTTCCAGTTTTTGAAACAATCACAAGCGTTACCATGGAAATATGAGCCATTTCCATCCCAATGGCATCCAGATAAACCAGCAGGCATTTTTGGCCACCCTGCCTGCCACCCGATCCCATCTCATGACTGGAAAACTCGGGAACGTCTGAGGAACTCATGTCCTATGGCATCGATTTCCTAAGCGGGTCAGAGCTCGGAGGACTTGGCAATTAATGGCTGCTTTAGCGACGACGCAGCATAAAAATTTCATGAGCAAAATTCGTCTTCCTCATTCTGAAACTTTAAAAAGCTCCATTCAGATAAATGAACCCTGCTGCACCTGAAGAACTAAGTAAATTAGGTGTAATTTTATTACAATATTGATTGCAACACCAGACTTCTCAATTGTAGTTTTTAGCCTTAATCAAAGGTGAAAATGGCATCCTTTAATCGAGTCGGAAAAATATTACTTTCTGGGAAAATCGAGCTGAGCTGAAAGGAGGGAGGTAGAGAGAGGCGACATCTCAGACCCCCGCTGGGGCAAACCCGCAGCTTCCACAGAAACAGAGACTGTGCCGTGGCTGTCAGTGAACAATGGGAAAAGCGCATAGTAGCCCCTCGATAAATGCTGCGCTCCCACTGTGTATGCAGTGACCGCTGTATGAGCCAGAGAGGGGTGTGGAAGGTGCTGGCAGCACCGCACGGCTGTTCGGGGCCTCAGGAGAACAGGTGACCCAGCACGCAGTGCGTGCTCAGTAAATAGCTGGGGAATGTTATTGCTGCACCGATGAGGTACGGAAACGCCTCTGTTGGAGAGAGACAGCCCCCTCGAAGGAAGAGTGAAAACCCCCAGGTGAGAGCAGAAGTGGTGGAGAAGGAGGACGGGAGGGGAAGGAAGAATGTTCTAGGTCAAGGGAGGAGCCTGCCTTTACCCTTTTGCTGCAAAGCAGACGGGACCCTGGTGGTGAGAAAACCTGCCCTTATGACAGCGAAGCTTAGTGAGGTGCACCGGGGGCAGAGGAGGCCGCCCACCCCTGCAGCTCGCCCAGCACCATGCAGGGGGGCTACAGTCAGCTGGGAGGGCAGGGGAGGAGAGGAGCGGGGGAGAGTGGAGGCGAACAGCTCCCCTCTCTCAGGAAGTTTCTTCCAAGTCATGGACAATTGCACAGCTGACTTAACCTCTTTCGGTGCAACTTTTAAAAAGTTAAGTGTGAGGAGAGATTGGTAAATTCTCCGCAGTTTGCCCTTCCTGAGTGGCTAATCACCCCAGCACAGAGAGGCACCTTCGTCCTGAGGGATTTGGGGAACCAGATAAGCCGAGGGGCTCAGGCCGATGGTTGTGTCACGTGGAAGGCTCCGGTCCGCCCCTGCCCCACGCCTCCGACACTCCCATCCAGAACAGATTAATTTCATGGACTGACTGGCGGATGGGATTGGCGTGAGGAGAAACACCAGGAGGCCTTGGACAGCGGGGCCGTGGAGCAGGTTCTCCCACCTGTGAGGCAGCCGTAGGTGGGAGGTACGGTGTGGGAAGTGACCATTTGGCCAGAGCCTGCACGTCTGAAGAGCCCCAGTGCACACCAGAAAGCATCCCCACTAGAGGCTCTACCACGGTCTCAGAGCTGCCTCGGCAGGACTGGAGGAAGAACGTGTGTGTGGCACACCTTCGAACCCTGCCCCACCACCTGTACACGCTAAGAATTAGCAATTGCTTTTGAATGCTGCAATTATCCTGTGAACGGCACCTGTCACATCCAGGGATGTGCTTGGAGCCACCTCTCCAGAATAAAGGAAGGAAAATCCCCTTGGTTTGTGGTGTTTGCCAATTTCCATGGTGTAAACACTTTCACTGTGGCTGACTGCAGGGCACGGATGGTTTGAGAACTAACTCATAAGCTTCCTGAATATTTAACAATTGACTCTCACAAGCCTCTTCGGGCTGGCCTTGTCTCAGTTTCGGTGCCTGAGTTATTATCTACTCAACGTGAACACACGAAATACGCCACCATTTTGCAGCTCTGCTTTGGTATCTGGTCATTGTTTTAATACACCAGGAGCCTCGAAAGATTGAGAGGGGAGAACAGAGTCTCTGGGTCTCGGAAATCACACTCACAAAAACCTCCCTGCTCGGCTCTGTTCCATCTGCTGCCTGCACCTGGAGAGTGATTTCCCGCCGACTCCGCCTGCCAAATCCTGTCCCTTCTCCCTCGTTCCACGGACATTTATTCTGCCGCTCTGTCTCAGCACATTCTCCACAAAAATGCCCCTCCGCGCAGTCAGACGTGGTAACCATCCCATTCACTCCACAGATTTTACCCTCAAAACCACTCGCTTGTTCGAAAAATATCCACTGGAAATTTAGTCTCTAGCAGGCACATGCTGGATGCCAGAACACTAGCACAGCTATCTTGTTTTTAGCAAACTTTTGGGCATTACAGTAGTATCATGTGTTCACAATTGAGCATTTGGAAAATGAAAAAAGAATTAAAAATCATTTTATAACACACAATTCTGTTATCTAGAGATAATGACAGCTAATCTTTTGATGTGTTTCTATTTAATTATTTTTCCTGGTACGACAAAAAAAAAAAAAACAAGGACACAGCATGTTTTTAGAACAAAACTATCACAACCATTTAATAATACATTATGAACCTTTCCATATCATCAAACATTTTTCTCTACAACTTTAATAACTGCGTAATATTCCATTATTGGCTGCGCCATGATATGTTGACCCAACCTCCTTTGTTAAACACGTGGGCAATACTCAATTTCTCACTATTCTGAATCATTCAGCAATAAAAATTCTCTGATTAGTGTTTGCACACGTCTGTGATTAATTACCTAGGACAAATTCTTGGAAGAATAGTATTTTCTGGGTCTTTTATGGTTCTTCTCTTTGGCTCAAGGGTTGTTTAGGACAGGATTTTTTATGATAGTTTGGTTGTTGTTTTACTTTATTTATAAATCTTAGATTTTTAGTATACTTCTTATTGAAGATTAACAGACTTACAAAAACATACTCAAATCATAAATGTCAGTGCCATGAATTTTTATGCAGTAAACATACCTACATAACCATGCTTAGATACAGGAGCAGAATGTTGCTGTCAACTCAGAAATTCCATTTGTGCCCCTTCCAGAAATCCCCTACATGCCATCCAGGGACAGCCATTATCATGAATTCTGACACCGTGGATGCGTTTTGCCTGGGCTTGAACTGTACATGAGTGGGGCCCTAAAATGCAGACCCTCGTGTCTGGCTGCCCTCTCTCCACATTGTCTGCGAGATGCATCCGTGTTGCTGCATGAGGTTGTGTGCGCTGTTAACTTTCATGTGTTGCTATACAGTGTTCCGGTGCATTAAAAAATACCATCATTTATTTATTCTTTCACTACTGATGACAATCCAGGTAGTATCACCCAGTAGGTAGTATCCTCTTCCCCCATCTATAGGATCGAATCTATTAATTAGATCACGCAGAGCCTCCATAGGTACGCTCTCGTCTCTAGATCTGTGAAAATCAAAACGGAAGGAGGTGTCTAAACCTCCCACTGTACTGTGTGTCACAAAAGTGGAGGAATCAGCCCAAGGCCACGCTCTGCGGAGAGGCGGGGAGGGGTCCAGACCCAGCCACCCGGCCCGCGTCAGGGGAGGTTAACAGAACCACCGCACAGGAGGCCGTTGTGCAGATAGAACATGGTAATGAAGTCTGCAAACCCTCTGCCCAACATGGAAAAAATTTATGTCTGTTAAGCATTAACTGCTCATTTTCAAATCTTTTGGGTAAAATTCTCAAAGGAGCTGGATGAATGTTCAATGAATAAGGAATAAATGAATGAATGAACGAATGAATCTGGACGTCCTCCAACGTGCATATGTGCCTGGTCCTTCCGCAAAAAAAAGGCCTTTGTTGTTTGCAGACAGGAAGAGATGTTTGCTTTGTAAGCCTCTGGTGGGTCCGCGGAGGTGGCGGTGCCCAGGGGCAGCTGGACCTTCCCCCGGGCCCTCCTGCTGGGGTGGCTGCTGAGGCTGGAGAAGGTTTTGGCAGCAGCTGCGGCTGCCAGCCCAGCCTGCCTCGCAGACCTGGCTCTCCCGGCCCCGAGCAAAAGCACAATAGCGGCATTGTTGCCACTTCCCCGTCCCTTGACTGTCCCAGTTACTCATCAAGGATGTTGGCAAGCCCAGCCCCGGAACACAGCGTCCTTGTCCCTTGATTAGGCAGCAGACACGCTCAGACAGTGGCCCTGCAGGAGGTGGCCGATGAGTTCATCTCTTGGCCATTCAGAGAACCCAACAGCCCTGGACACGGGCAGAAGCTGGGTCAACGGGAGGTCATGCTGGGTGGTCCCCTCCAGAGGCCACCCCCAAAGGGAAGCGATGACAGCATTCTCTCCCCCAGGAGGTGCCCCAGACGGATCCTGTGGGAGGGGGTGGCTCTGTGGCTTCTTTGTGGAAAGGCTGTTCTCGGGCAGAGCCAGGGGCTGGGCCTATTGCTGCACTTAGAACAAAGTCAAAAGCCCTCACACAAAGCCCTCCGTGACCCCCAACTTCCTGCTCACCCCTCTGCTCACCGTGTTCTGCTCTCGCTCACCTCATTTCTGACCCTACAACACACCGGGGTCTGTCCTTCCTTGGGGCTCTCCTGCCCGGACAGGTGTCCAGGCTGCCACGCCAGCGCCACTCTCTGATGGCTCCTGCCAGGACTGCCCAGCTCACCTTCCTACCACTAACACCCGGAGAACCTGCGTGGTGGGAGCTAGAGAGACACTCGCTGAACCAAAGGATGGGGGCTCCGTCGGCCAGGTCAGGGGGCCCTGAGCAGGTGGAACCTTCTCAGCAGCCCCGCGACACCCCATGGCCATGAAGAGAGACACCCACAGGGGAGCTGTCCCGGCCGAGGGGCTGGCTCTGGGCTAGACTCTGGAGGGGAGAGACTTGCAGGGGAGAAGGCCCAGCTGTGTCAAGATTAGTGATGAGATAAAAATTTCAGGACACAGTAAAAGGTTAGTAAGAAGGTTTTTTTTTTATTGCCATTCGTTACTGTGTCCATCAGGGTTTGACCAGAGAAACAGAACCAGGGGAGGCTGATGTCAAGGGATTTATTGCGAGGAGTCGGCTTAGGCGACTGTGGGGTCTGGCTGGGCGAGTCTGGAATCTGCGGGGCAGGCCGTGGGGACAGGCGGGGTCCCAGGCACGGCATAGGCTGCGTCCACAGGAGGGGTTCCTTCTTCTCCAGGGAGCCTCAGCTCAGCTCTAAGGCCTTTCCAGCGACTGGACCAGGCCCACGCAGGTCATCCAGGACAAACTCCTGAACCTGAAGTGGGCTGATCGTGGGCTTGGATCCCGCCTGCAGAACGTCCCCACTGCAGCCCTTAGACCAGTGATGGCTGAAAGACTGGGCCTGCAGCCTGGCCGGTCGGCAAGTCAAGCTGACCTTCACGATTACCTACCAAAGCAACCTGAAGCGCCACTCAGAAGTTACCCACGTGATTTCAACCTTCTGTTTAAAGTCCAGGCAGTTCTGGATCCCCCTTTGGGGGAAATCCCACAGTGTTGGGCCCCTAGCTGGTGACTCTTCCCAGCTCCCTTGCCCCATTCCCAGGCCAGACCGAAAGGCAGGGCCATGCCGACCACCCCCTGTGGCTCCCTAGGAGGCAGCCATGGCAGCTCTCCTGCTCCCCAGGGGCCACGTTAGGGATGCCAGCAAGTCACCCACGTGACACTGGCTGGAATCTTCTGGGAAAGATGTTCATCACCGTTGGTGAGATTTTCTTAAGGACAATAAAAAACATAATCCCAATTGATGCTGCCCACAGTGGAGGGAAAATTTATTAATTTTACAATGAGATTAGAGGAATTCAGGCTGTAACAGTTAATTTTTATTTTTACAACTTGAAATATTAATTTATCCCAAGAAAAGAAATCACTACAAGCTTCACAATATTTAAAAGTTAACAATGTCACAAAGTACAGGGGGGAAGACTTAATATTTTTATTAATTGCAGCTCTGTAACACTTTTTTCCTACTTCTGCTTTGGTTGTATAAACATTGGTTGTCGCTTCATCTGACAATTTTGTTAATAAGCTTTTCTATAGAGAAATAGAAAGATAACTTAGCGCATCCTCTAACATAGCTGATGGAAATGTGCCTCTTGTTGACAGTTTACAGGGGTTTCTTTCAAATTCTCAACTCTTTATTAGTCATGTAACATCATTTTTAGGATTGTTGTAGAATTTGGGGAAACTGATATTGAGCTTCTTCCCTAGCTGAGCTGCAAGATTTCAGAGCATTTTGGATTTTCCATGGCATGAGTTCTCTTAAACATCCTTTGAGTTGACCACAGTCGGAGTATTCCTAGAACACGTGTGATGGTTCGTTTTATGTGTCAAGCTGACGAGGCTAAGGGATTTCCAGAAAGTGGGTAAAACGTTACTTCTGGGTGTCTGTGAGGGTGTTTCCAGAAGAGATTAGCATTCGACCCCGCAGGCTGAGTAAAGGAGATTTGCCATCACCCAGGTGCGTGGACGTCGCCCAGGCCACTGAGGGCCAAATGGAACGGCAGAGGGAAGGCAAGTGGGCTCTTCTTCTTGAGCTGGGACGCCCACCTTCCCCTGCTCCTGGACGTCGGATATTCCGCTTCCCCAGCCTCTGGACCGATTGGAACTTACACCGTCGACTCCCCAGTTCTCAGGCCTTTGGGTTTGGACTGGAACTGCACCACGGGCTTTCCTGGGTCCCCAGCTTGCAGATGGCAGACTGTGGGACTTCTCAGTTTCCACATTTGCATGTATATATTTTTTCCTATTGGTTCTGTTTGGTTCTGTTTCTGCAGAGAACCCTGACTAATGCACAGGTCTACAAGAGAACTTCTTTCAGAAAAGTTCACACTTTTATGTTTGCTGTGTATATTATCTATTGATTTAAAACAGACGAGCAAGATATCGTCAAGGAATTTTGAGGAATATTCTTTTATTCAGCCCACTAATGTAAAATATACTCAAGCGGCTGGTGGCCTTACTTTAAGACCATTTGGTTCGGAGGTCCCATAACTACCCACAATTCTAGCACTGGCTACGGGGAGGGCCAGGCCTGCTGCTTCCAGCTCAGCCTGCCTTTTCTTCGGCAAGAGGCAGACTCCATTCCCGAGTCTTAAACTGACCTGAAATTTGTGTAATACACTTGTCTAGTTAGTAGTTTGTTTGTTTTTAATTTTAGGACCTCTCTACCACGCACGGACTTTTTATGCACTGGCAATAGTATCTCCGGGCTGTTTGCTTTCCTTCCTTTCAGGCCTGTCCGTGTAAGGACAGCAGCACAGGCGGATTTTCATTTTCTTCACTGTGCTCTGCCCAGAAATGATATTCTTGGTCTTCAGGAGACTCGTACTCTTCCTGAAGGGACTCATTTTTGCATTTCCCACGGACAGTACCATAAAGAGGGCCCTGTATCCTGTTACCGTGTGGCCCTGAGGGTCACAGCTGGTGGCTGGATTCTGGCTTTTGTGCCCAGAAGAGAACTTGCCAGCCCGATAACTTTGCAGTGTCCAGAGCATGGTAAGCAGCCAAGGGAGGGGGTCTGTGAATTTAGGGCCTTTCCTGGAGGAGAGACGGGTTCAGGTGGTTTGGCAGAAAGGCTTGTCGCATGCGCCCTGGCTGATGGCCCGTGAGGCAGGCAGTATCAACCCCGCCTTGCAGACGGAGAAGAGGCTTAGGCCAGTGGAAGCATTACCCAAAGTCAAAGAGTCGTTGGATCCAGACTCAGATTTCTCCAAGTCCCGAGACTGCTCTGACCCACATACCCCTCTGCCTCTCAAGCAGTGGAAAAGTCACAGATCAGAGGACCTCAGGAGTGGGCTGGGGGCCAATGCTGCTCCTGGGGCCTGTGTGGCCGTGAGAAAGACACTGTCTCCTGGGAGCATGGTCAGCTGGACACATTTGGCTGGGAAGTGCTTTGAAGCTGGGTGGCGTCCAGCGTGCTGGCCAGTCCCTGGGGCTCCCCAAAGGCTGGGAACACAGGCCTCCCCCAACTCCGACACGCTGTTCAAAGTGCCCAGCAGGCCCTTTGTGGGAAGGGACAGCCCGGCAGCTGGGCGACTGGAGTGTGGATGGGAGAATAAGAACCACATTCCAGGGATTTTATGTTGGGGTGTCCACAAGGAAACGGCCCTGGGGTCAAACCAGCTTGTCCCGAGATTTGTCAGCGAGTGCACAATCAACGACCGCGGGTCACTGCGCGGAGGGGGACACTGCACCGAGTGCTTTCCACGCCGCATCAGAGGAGGCAGGGTGGGCTCTGGGAACATGCGGCTCATCCTAAACCCCAGCCCTGCCACTTCCTAGCTGGGTGGAAAGGGAATTCGGGAAGCCCGAGTGTCCTCTTAAATTGGGAACAACAGTACTGCCTGCCTCCATGGAGGACTCGGACCTAATACATTTAAAGCACTCAACATGTCTTAACAGTAATAATGCATGCCACTGTCATCATCTCATACTGCAGGTGAGGACCGTGGCCAAGCAAGGGCGAGTAACCGGCAAGAGGGACGCAAGTTGGCGAAATCTGATTCTCATGCTGCCAGTTCCCTCCCACTTACCCAACACGAGGAGGGGAAGTGACTCAGCAAAGGACACATGGGGAATACGATGGGATTCGCCTTGGACCCGGAACCCTCTGCCCTCAAACCCACCACTCCAGGGGTGGCTAATTCGGTTGTGAGTAGAAAATGAGGAGGAAGGAGACTGGGAAGCCCACAGCCCCTCAGAGGAGACATCTGCCCTCCTGCCCCAGCCTCTTGTTTCTGGGCAGGAATGTGAGCCCAATAAGGCCAAAGCTCAAAAGTATCCCAGGAGAGGTCAGCAATCTGGGTTTTTTGTGGGACATAGCCTCATTTTTACAGTTGATGACTAATCTGATGAAAGTACACGCAGTGTGTGTAGACTGAGTATGGTCCACAGCCTCAGGTTTGGGTACTCTGCTCCTATCCTATGCTGCTTAAAATCTAGCAAACCACATTCTCTCCATCCATGGCTCACACTGTCATGTTTGGAAAGCCTAAGAGAGAGCCAACAAATTCCAGGAAATGCCTCTTGCGGAAAAGCTGTTTCATGCATCAAATCCATCCATCTAGTTACCACCCATCTATCCATCCCTCCAAGCATCTATCCATCCAGGCCTCTATCCACCTTCCCATCCATCTGTCTATCTATCCACCCATCCATCCATACATACATTCACACATCCAACCACCCATGCACGTGTGCACCCATCCACCTATGCGTCCATCCATGCATCTACCGTCCATCCGTTCACCCACACATGCATGTATCTACCCCCAAAACCATCCATTTTTCCTTCCATTCCTCCATCCTTGTACCTATCGATCCATTCATGGAACACATGAAGCATATCTGTTATGTGCTAAGGCTGGGAACACAGAGATGCTCAAGTCATGGCCCAAAGCTTCAAGAACATACTCTACTGTCTGCCTTGGAGGTGAGGTTTCAGCCTGGTTGTGAGGAGGAAATTGGGAAGGAACATCAGATCTTATTCTATAATCTCCTCTGATTACAGTCTGACTCAGTTGAGTTTTTCTGGACTTCAGGTTGCCAGTGGCCACTTAGTTCCCAAGGCAAGGCTGTTTGTACAAACATCCGTGGAGCCCCTACTGGGCTCCAGGCGCCACGCTGCGCGCTGCTCAGAACGCTGCAGTGAAAACTCACTGCACATCTCTCTCCTCTGTACATTGACAAAGTACAAACAATAAGGAAAAATCCAACATTCATACAATGAGTACAAGAAATATCAATATTAACTACTGACCTAATAAATATCTCACTGTTTCTATATTTTGCCATAAGTTGACTATTTTTCTGAATGGCTTTGTGTTGGTGGGTTCATTTACATATTTGGGTAGTCTTTATCAAAGGCATCTTAAATAACTTGATGAATTCTTTAAGAGATTTAAGGGGTGAGTAAAATCAACAAGATTTTTATTATTTTAGTTATGAAAAAATGAAGTTCTGTTTACACATACTTTTGGTTGGGAAAAGGACTATGGTAACTTTCACGAGAAACCCAGATGTTGCATGAAGTCTGGCTTTGAACAAACTCTGCCGGCAAACACCTGGCAGGTGATTGGTGACCCCTTCTGCCTCCCAGGGGAAGCAGAGCCAGAGTCGGACAGTGTTAGACTGAAGAAAACGTAGCAGTCGCACCGTCCTTCCCCTGCCCCTCACATTACGGATGGGGAAACTGAGTGCAGGAGGGAGGGGAGGGCCGCATCTGCTCGCCTGACCACTGGGAAACCAAGGACGGAATGGAGGGTCCTGCCCCAACTCGGCGCTCCTTCCCCTGACACCACGAACTCGTCTCTTGCACCTCCAAAACCTACGCCGGGTCCTCACTTCTCACTGGCCCCGGGTGAGGCCAGCGTCGCCGCTGCTGAGCCCCTGCACTGCCCGCCCGGCTGGCCTGGCGCCTCCCGCTTCCCCCTTTGCGACCTTCCTCTCCGCTGCAACTGATCTTTTCAGAAAATGTGATTTGTTGTCTTGCCCTGATTGCGCTCTTCCAGGGGTCTCCTTTCATTCGCAGGACGAAGATCCAAGCCTCCGAGCCCAAGCTGCTGTGCTTCTCTTTCCGCACGCGCCTGGCGCGCTGGCCTCGGCTCGCGCCACTTCCTGCCGTGGGTGTGTGGCCCATCCCATGTAAAAAAATATTACAAGGTGATAATAATTTAAATTATTTGGTATACTGATTAGTATATTCAGCAATGAAACAAAATGGAAAGCCCAGAAACACTCAAGATGCAGCATCAAAAATCAGTGAAGAAGGAATATGTTATTTACTAAATGTTGGTTGAGAAATCTGGCTCAATGTACAGATTTTAAAAATTAGGTCTATACTTCACATCACTTACAAAAATAATGAAGGATTAATGAGATTTGCAGGCAGGCAAAGCTTTAAAACCATGAGGACCAAATGCAGGAGCGTTATCATCATGACGTGGGAGTGGAAAAGGACCCTTCCTAATATGGTGCAAAAGAAAAAAACAGAACAGAAAAGGGGATGTCTTGGATTTAATCACTCCAAAGTTAAATATCTTTGCACAACTAAGAACATCACAAAAACAGTGATAAGTGACAGAGCACAAGAATACTTGCAATCTAAAATTAACAAAAATTAATATGGTAATATATAGGAATCTCCTGCAAAATCAGCAAGCAAATAAAAGGAAACCCAAGTGAGAAATAGACAATCACTATTCTCAGAAGGAGAAACATGCGTATTTAATAAGCGGGGTGAGGAGAGGTTCAACCTCTTTAATGATCACAAAAATGCAAGTTGACACAACAGAAATATGTTACTACTGCAGACCCCTTACAGTGACACATGTTAACACTCGGAAACATTAACATTGATGTTAAAATCATGTGTCATCAGGGCAATGGAGATGGGCACCATCGCGTGCTGTCGGGGGCTTAGGAATTGGACCCGTCCTTGCCAAGAGCAAGCTAGCGACTCGAAGCGTCTACACGCTCTACTACCCAGGGATTCCACCCCTGCGTAGAAACCCCCAAAGACAATGCTCATAAATTCAGAGATAAGTTCAAGGACATTCATCGCTGCATCATTTGCAATTTAGAGTTGGAAAGAATCAGAATGCACAGGGTGTACATTGATGAATCAACCTGGTATATGCAAACTATACACCTGTCAAGGGAACGACTTAAGTCATCAGGCACAAATGTGGAAAGAGATCAGAACAGAATGTTGTGTTTAAAAGAAAAGGGAGAAGCAGCAGGAGCTAGGTGACACGACCGTCCTTGAGAGTTAGATGTGGCCAGAGCAGCAACATCATTCTGTGTCGGAGATCTAAAGGGAAGAAGAGTTGCAGTGTCTCCAGTGTGCTGTCTCCTTTCTCATTCTCAACACTGGGTGCAAATTTTTTGCCAGTTCCACTCTTGTTATCTCAACTCCAGAGTAACTCAGGCAGCCCTGGACTAGGTCCAGACAGCCAGCAGGCCGGGATGAGTGTGCACTACCGAGCGAACCCAGGAGAAGGCACCCCAGCCGGCAACAGGAGGCGAACGTCTGGGCACCACCTCTCTGTGCGGCGAGGGCGAGCGTTTTGCAGCAAAAATGGAAACACAGTGAAATGAAAGGTATTGCTGATTAGGAATCTTCTAATTTTAACACGTTTCATCTCTTCTCTGAGACTCATTTTTCCCAGCTGGACCAGAGGCCACTGGACCAGAGGTTGTTTAGGGTCCCTTACGGTCCTGACATACAAGAGTTCCATGGTCTCCTAGTCTTACACCACTGTCCCTTGGACCTGACGACTAAATATCTAGGAATCTGTCCTTAGAAAACAAAGCTAAAGGCTAAGATTTACGTACAAGGATGTCTAACACTACGTCTTTTATGATAGTAAAATTTTGGGGAGTGTCTCAAAATGCAATAAAAGAGGTTAGCAAAAACAAATTATGTGATATCCATATGATGAACTAATTTTGAGTAAGGAAAACTCGCAGATATAGAGATGTTTTAATGACTTTGAAAACCTCCCATGGTCAATGGCAAGCGCGAATGGGGTGGTGAGAGGAGTCCACCCTGAGTGTAGGAAATAAAAGGTGCATTTTCTGTAAAGAATTAAAAAATACTAATAAAACCAACAAAATCCAAGCTGCTTTTTGTCATCACCATGAGTCAGCGATTCTGAACAATGTCGTTGACAAACTACTCCTCGCAGCAGAGACGGACTGCGTCCACCAACCCTAGCCTGACCCAGTGCATAGCAAATGAAAAAGCAAAACTCGTGCTGCCTATTTGGGGGATTCTGGGAAGATGACAAGGGTGGCAGTGACATAGATTTTTAATCTCCCCGAATACCACAGAGCAACTAGATAGCAAAACCAAAACCCACGGACAACAATTACAACAAAACTTTGTCACAATATGTGACAAGTCCTTCCCACAAACCCCAAAATATAAGCAGGTAGAAACAAACCACTGGCAACCACAGACCCAGGTGCCGTCTCTGTCTGGGGGAGAGAAAGCAGAGGGAAGCTGCGGGGCGTCCTCTCCTGCAACAGAAGTCTGAAATCACCAACAGGAAAACCGGCAGGTGAACCTGAGAACAGCCGTCGAAGCAGAGGGGGTTTTGCCCACTCCGTGGTGGGTAAGAGCAAGGGCCACACGGGCTGGTCTAAGGAGGGAGGAACACTCCACCCTCTGAATCCTTGGAACTAACCTGCCAGGGCTCCCTTCCGAGACAGGAGGCAGACTGAGGAGAAACTGCAGGAAGTGGAATCAAATTTGACCAACACAGGAGCAGGAGAGACAAAGGAAAGAGAAGGTCTACATAAAGGTGGGGGTGGGAGCAAAACCAGGAACTGTCAAAGGACAAGCTGCCGTAATTTTTACTACCACGTGGAAATAAAGAATCGGCAGATCTGAGACCACACCTCTTTCTAAAAGTCTGGGGAAACTAACTTCATGTGAAATGAGTAGCAGAAAAGCACTCAGGTCAAGTACCACGCAGAGGTACGAAACATCGACGTAGAATGAAAAGCAGAGTAGCATCCCCACAGAAATGAAGGATAACCCTCTCTTTCAAAATGAACCAGAGGGTGTACAGAAAATGATACAAGACATGAAAACAGAGTATAATCAGAACTGGAAAAACTCAGAAATGAGGTGATAGAACTCGGGGGAAAATGGAATGAAAAGAAAAAAATTACTACAGAAATAAATGCTAAACTAGAAGAAAAACGTAAGTGGATAAACACAGCAAATGACGAATTGACAACTCAGAAATAAAGAGTTTCCAGTCAAGGTGGTATAAAGGGATGAAAATAACAATGTCCGGTGTGAAAAATACACTGGATGAGATTAATGATGGACTAGACACTGCAGAAGGAAAGATTAGTGAACTCGAATACATAGTAGTGGAAAATACCCAACATGAAAAGAGAGAAGAAAAAACAACAAAAAGAAGAGATAAAAAGGATTTCAGCTCAGTGACAAGATTGAAGATTGTCAAAGAAGATCTAATAAACAGATAACGGGAGACCCTGAGGAAGACCAAAACAAAACGGAACCAATACTAAACACGGTAACTCAAGAAAACTTCACTGAGTGCAAGATTTGAATTTACCTATTGAAATGGTGATGGAACTGTTTCATTTTTTATGGTAGTTACATGACCATGTTCAAACTGATAGAACTGTACAATATAAAGATTTTATTTTATTTATTTCATTCTGCAAGAGTACACAATGTAGATACCGGAGACTATGGACCCAGAAGGACCATCGGTGAGTCATATCCTAAAGCAAAATTACTCAAAAAAAAATCCATTGGACAGTTAGACAGAAGCAGTAAGTGGCTTTTTTGGGTGGTAACGTGTTATGCCAGAAGACAATGGAGTCATATTCTTAAGGTATTCAAAAGAAGAAAACACGAGCCAAGGATTTTAAATTCCACAAACTGACTTTTTTGTATTAAGGATACAAAGTGTTATCAACATGCAAGGACTCGGGGAATATTGTTCCCGGGAGCCTATGAGTTCTTCCTGGGGAACTGCTCAGGAATGGGCTGCAGACACCAAGAGGACTAGAGAAATGTCCACGTGAGGACCGAGGGTGAGTGTTAGACATTTGCTCACATTTAAACCAACCGTAAAGAGTTTCAGTGGAGAGCCTACAGCATGCAGCGGCCGTACGCTCGGTCTGTGGGTACGTGGTCCGTTAGGCACAGGTGGGGAGGGAACGAGGGGAACGTATGCAAAGACACTGAAACTGTTCTCAGTGCTTATGTAGGTGGTGTTAGTATTAGAACCATGCTGAGACTGTGGTGGGTGTTATAGACGATAAACTGAAAGAATAACTATGGAATATCCTAATTCTATCATTACCTGTGCTGTAAACGCCAGGATATGCCGCCCAGAGGGCCCCAGGTAAAGGGGGGCTCCGAGATAAAGCAACGCTCGATTCACAAGAGCAGAATCCTCACAAACACCCCTCTCCTCGAAGAAAAACCGCCAAGTACTATTTACCCACAGCAGGTGTGTTGGGGCAGAAACCAGGAGACCAGTGCACGGTTCCAGTAACCAAAGGGCAGCACAATTGTTCTCCAAGTCCAAAAATAACAGCAGAGAAGCAGTGCTAGACAAACCGTTTGGAGTGCTCACCATGTGCCAAGCACTGTCATGCGGTTCGTTAAATCCTACAACTGTACCCTGTAGGGGAGGAACTATTATCATCCCCAGAGTAGAGAAAAGAAAACCAGTGCTCAGAGAGGTTAAGCAACTTGCCCAAGGCCACATAGCTTTTCAGTGGCCAGATTGGGATTTGATCCACTTCTGTCTAACGTGGAGCCTGTGTTCTTAACCCAATGCCGGGAGCTGTGGGGGAGGCGGCGGGTGGAGGGGGCAAGATGTCCCACTGCTGTGTGACTGTATCAGTTTGGATACGACAGAAAATTTATCTCAGAACTGCATGGGGCCCACGCTCACGTAACAGGTGACCCACAGGAGGGTGGGCTCGGGTTGGTGCTGCCGTAGGACCCTCCCTGCCGTCCTCCTGTCTCGTTCTGCTGTTCGTGTGCTCTGCTGCTGGTCCCTGAACTGGCCTCCTGTGACCGTGGCACTGCGCCAGGAGCAGTGGCAGCTCCGTCCTCAGCCAGTCTGCAGGAGAGAGAAACCGGTTCCCTTTGTCTCTCCCTTTGGAGGCAGGGTGAACACTTCTGGAAGCCTCCAGCAACCTTCTCCTCACATTCCCTTGGCCAAGACAAAGTCGCATGCCCATGTGTGCCAGTGGGATGATAAGTCTTCCCTCCCCTACTGCAGTCCCTCTACTCTGTGTCGGGGCGGGATGGGCTCTGGGCAGCAAACGCCACGGCCAGTCCCAGGAAAATAGCACCCACTAGGAAGCGAGGACACAGAGCTCACAACACGACTCTTCACGAAGGTGTGGGAACCACAGGGAAAAGGGACCCACCCTGGACCAGCCACCACGGCAGCTGCTACCCCTTCCCCAGGAGGAGCTGGTGGCATCTGCAGGTCAGGGCCACCAACAGGAGCCAAGGCCCTGGTCAAGGAACAGCCACCGTCGGCCCCAATCAGCAGGAAGGACCCAGGGGTGCAGACGCCCAGCCCCTCTCCCTGCACTCTGGGCAGCTGCAGGTGTCTCGGCAGGCTGTCAGGCGGCCCAAACAGAAGCCTGAGAGGGAGCGAGCCTGGTCGTGCCGCCCTCCCCTCCGGACACCAGCCAGCCGGGAGCAGGGAGTCAGCCCCGCCCCTCCAGCCACAGTTTCTCCTCCTCCCAAATGGGTGCCTGCCTGGGAGGTCAGATGAGGTAACGCTCACAAAC